>QARZ01040993.1:138783-171846 GCA_013407115.1 Glycine latifolia
GATTGATTGATTGATTGACTACATACAGTGGCGGACCCACGTTGGTGAATATCTAGGGAAATATCCTTGTCATGTACTACATTTGCTAGGGAAAGGAAGAACTTTTGTTGGAAAATGAAGTATCTCCTCCACATCTTATAGATGAAGTTCAATATTAGTACTCATTTTTTTCCAAGAAAGAAAAATAGATAAAAAAAAGGAGTAAAAGAGAACAAGAAACAAAAAATCATGGGAGACCAAACAAGCAATATTAGTACTCATTGATCTAAATAAGAATCTTGTTAATAAGTTTCTTAAAAGATGAGAGTGTTAAAAATACATTTTTTAAACACACTTTTATCAATATACATTTTATTATTAATTGTAATTTAGTGAAAATTATAAAATGAGGAGAGACTCATTAAATAAATAGTTAGATAATCTGACAAAAAATTATAATTTTCAATAAATACCACTCAATAATAGAATGTGTATTAAAAAAGTATGTTAAACATTGTATTGCTATAAAAATTCATTTCGGACAATTGAACCTTCTTAAATTGTTTCTTCTTAAGAACTAAAAAGATTTGTGCTAAAATAATAGATGCAAAGAAGAACAAGAGACTTGGACACGTAATGGATCTTGAAATACTATTGTCCCCCTGACCAAATCCACCCACATTTGGATAAGGAAATAATTTATCCCAAAATAATTGTTATTTTAGTTTTTCAAAGTAATATTAATATTTTTTTCCAGTTATATCACTTATAATATTAATGATGGACTGCAAAATCTATTAATGAAATTAAATATAAGGTTAATTTTGTACATTACTACAAAATTAAATATAATTAAACTAAAAATAATTTATCATTTAATTATTCACTACTAGAAAACTTGGTTTCTACGATGCGCATTCAAAAACGGTTGTAGCAAAACCTTCTGCAAAAGAGAAGCGGTGACAATTTTGTAAATAATGCCTTTTTTTCAAAGACGGTTTATTCAGAGATCGTCTTTGTTTTAGTGTATTCAAAGATGATTCGTCAAAACTATCTTTGAATTAAAGGTGAGATTATATCCCTAATGTGTCTGTCGTGCTTTCCGTCAGCCACTTTTCCTCGCACCCTTCCCTGACCTCGTGCACACTTCGTCAGCCACTCTCGTTGGTGCACTTCATCACTCCATCGTTGCCTCCCTCTGTTCGTGGTGTCGTCTCTCAGTCCATCGTGCACTACCAAAGTCCACATTTGGTCATGACGTTCGCTAGTTGTACAAATTTTCTTCCTTTCTACCCTGGCTACTTGAGCTACCTTGTTTTATTGTTGTCGTTGCCGCTTGAGCTGGGAGCATTGTTTCGCATACTCCTTTGCGCCACCGCTTCTCCTTCTTCACATGTTTGGTCTCCTCACGTCTTCATGTCTTCATGTCTTTCGCAAAATCAGGTTTGAAAGCATTATCATGTTTTTGTTTAGGGGTTTGAGATTTGGAGGGTTGGGGTTTTTGTTTTATTTGTGTTTTTGTTTTCTTGTTTAGGGGTTTAACAGTGTTATTGTTTCATTAAGATTGGGAGGGTTTGGGTTTGTGGCATTCCTGAATTGGCTCTGCAAAGTAGAGGCCACCCAAGCTTCTACTTTCCACTTTCAAGTTTCATGTTTAGTTGTATTTTTCTTATTATTATTTTTAGTCTTTTCACTATTATTTTTAGGAAGATAGCTTATCCTCCTTCCTTTGTATGTTCTTTCTCTTATCCATATCATGATCTTATTTAGTATAAATTATAAGTGTAATGATGATAGTTTGTACCAACTTTTGAACTTCATTGGAACAATTTGAACATATTGAAATCCAAAGCCATCTTTGCTTACTATGGTTTTATGGATCAGTAGGATAAATTAAATTTTTTATTCTATGTGTGGGTTGATGATTGGAAAATGCTAAGACGATGTTATGGATTTGCCACTTGACCTATTTTTGAATTTAGAGGCAAAATGTTGACCTTTTGTTTTATAGTTTTCCCTTCATTAAATGCTCTTACAAGTCTCGAGGATTGGCATATATATTATTATATATTATTTTCTGAACTTGAGATATTGATGCCTATAGCTTAGTCTGAAACTATTCATGATGCAAAACCCTAGATTTTTATTTGTTAGCTTGAATAATTTACAAAATTCTATATTTGTGAATGCATTGAAGTACAAATTTGGCAATTGTTAAATTTCAGGCAAAAGTAGCTGTAAGAAAAACTGAATGATCTAATCACACTTATATACATAAGAAGCTATTAGATCAAATGCAGAAAAAATTAAGATAAAAAATATCTCCCGCCATTGCTATTCTTGTTTTCTCTGAAGATGATTTGCAGTTGTCCGTGAGTCAAATAAACTGTAAATAGTTTATGTATATTCAAACTAATCTGACTTTTGGCTTAAGGATCTTCTATGCTTTCTCTATCACTCACTAATGGTGTATTGAGATTTTCAGATAGCAAGCACAAGGACCTTGGCCATGTTGCACATCTCCTTTTATAGCCTCTTCTCATCAAAGAAGTTATTTTTGATATGCATAAAACGTGGACTTAGTTGTTAAAAATAAGGGATAAGATTAGATGATAAGATTAGCATCAACTTATTCCTAAAAAGATAAGGGATAAGATTAGCAACAACTTATTCCTAAGAAGATAAGATGAGTGGATTACCTTATGTGTTTTTGACTTAGTCAAGTAACAGAAAATAAACCAACATTCTCCCAGTTGGTCAACATATCTTATCATACACTTTAGTGAGAAATAAAATACATGAATCATGACAATAGTTCCTCTAATATATACAAGTAGTACCTTCCATGTATTACATTGCATTATATTTCTCAAGCCCATACAACTTAATGAATAAACCCAATGTTTATTCTAGGTTCAAACTTAATTGATGTTTCTCATAATAAATAACTGTAGATGTGCATAAACTGAATGAAAAACATCACAATAGAGTTTCTTAATATCATTCTTACAATGAAAATCATATATGGGAACCAAGTCCCATCCTTTCCATATCATCCTTAAATTTAAATGGTGGCATGGCCTTAGTTAAAGCATTGACAATCATTAATTCAATGCTAATTGTAAAAGATAGGAACACTTCACACTTAACCAAGAGGGGGGGTGAATTGGTTAGGGTTGGTAAATTAAAATTCTTTTTGCAAAATCAGAGTTTACTCTTAGGATCTTTATCACTTTGAAACCAACAGAAATATTTATTCAATCACTTGCTCAGTTCAAGGTATGCAATTATTCAAAGTTAAATTGATTTGCAAGATAATACAGCAGTGTATATATGAGGAAGATTGACAAGCACAAATTTAAACACAAGACTCAAAAGATTTATACTGGTTCACTTCAAACACTATGAAGCTACATCCAGTTTTCTTCCATTCAACACTAGAATGGAGTTCCACTATTGCAATTTTCTGTCTTACAAGAATTTTACAAATCTCTCTTTATCAACCCTAGATAAAGTTCAGAAACCTAAAACACTATTAGGTTCTTAGAGATCAACCCACTGAGAATTCACTCAGCACACCCCTAGAGAAACCCTTCCTCTAGATTACATGCAAGACCTTAATTACAATAGAAATTCAACTACAAATAAAAACAGAGTACGCCTTCAAAGTTTAGGAAAAGATATCACCTGGTGATCCCATGACAAATGATGCAAATGAGAGAATGAATCAGGTTTAAGAATCTACACAAAACTCAGAACAGCTCAATCCTTAAACTTTGACAAAAACTTTCTTGCTTCAAGACACAATCAATAGCCCATTTGTATTTTGATGTAAGCAAGAACACCCAGAACCAAAAGAACCTCAAGAAAGTATTTAGAATGCTTTATGTTAGCTCAGAATTCGAAATTAGCTTGCTACATATCAGGCACAGAATGAGTTCTATTTATAACAAATATTCTTAACTGCCTGTAATCGATTACACGCTCCTAATAATCGATTATTTATCATATGTAATCGATTAATATGTTCTATAGGCTTCTGGGTTATGATAACGAACTAATTAATCGATTATTCCACATAGTAATCAATTATCACAGTGAGTTTTACAAAAACTTGAAGTTCAGAATACTGCTGAAATGCACTGTGTAATCGATTACGGTTTTATGGTAATCGATTATGGCAGAAAGCTTCACAAAACATATTTTGGCTAAATGAAATATGTAATCGATTACGTACTTTGGTAATCGATTATTTATAACAGATAGTGAAGCAATGGTGAATAATGTAATCGATTACAAGTTTTGGTAATCGATTAAGGCAGTGAGCTTCATAAACCAGGAGATTTCCTTTTGGCCTTTGTAATCGATTACAGGAACTTAGTAATCGATTAAAATGTGTATCAATGCTATTTTATAATTAAGCTAAGGTCAAATAATCGATTAATCCGATATGTAATCGATTACAATGTTCTTGATAGGTTTTCCAGAAATAGCTAAGAACAAAGTAATCGATTATTATGCCTCAGTAATCGATTACATAGTGTAAAACAGTAATTTTCCAAAAACCTTAGTTTCATTTTAAACATTTAATCAACTTAGCAAAGCCTTGTTATTTTTGTAATTCTTTTTGAAATGCTAAATGCATGATATGAATGCTATGCACTTTGGATCACCAGATGCTTTTTCCTTTACAATTAATAACAAGATTTTCTTTCAAGTCTTCAAGGCATGTTGGAAGCTAAAAACCAACCTTGATCTTCTTGCCCATTTATCAAGTGATTCCTTTGTACTCAACACTAATGTGCTCAATAACCTTTACATTATCTTTAACACATTCTCCTATGGCTAGATACTTAATGTCGATGTCCTTGCTTCGACTACAACTTTTGTTATTTTTAGCCATAAAACAACATCTGAATTATGATAGTATATCTTCAATGACTTAGAAATGGAATCTATAACTCTAAGCCCAAAAATGAAACTCCTTATCCATACACCATGTGAGGCAGTCTCAAAACAATAAACGAACTCAGCCTCCATAGTGGAAGTAGCAGTCAAGGTCTGCCTGACACTTCTCCAAGACACAGCCCACTGGCTAGCATAAAAATATATCCCAAAGTTGATTTTCTCGAATCAACACAGCCAGTGTAGTCTGAATCTGAGTAGTCAATCACTTCCAAGTTATCAGTCCGTCTGTACATAAGCATATATTCCTTAGTTCTCTAAAGGTATCTCATCACTTTCTTTGCAACTTTCCAGTGGTCTAAACCTGGGTTACTTTGATATCTCCTTAACACTCTAATCGCAAAAGCAATATCAGGTCTTGTGTAGACCTGAGCATACATAAGGCTACCAACAATTGAAGCATAAGAAATGTTCTTCATTTGTTCCCGCTCAAGATCATTTTCTGGGCATTGCCTTAAATTAAACCTGTCACCCTTCACAATGGGAGCTACACTTGGTGAACAATTACTCATTCTAAATCTTTCCAAAACTTTGTTAATATAGGTCTCTTGAGACAAACAATGAACACCTTTTACTCTGTCTCTTGATGCCAATAACGTAAAAGGCATCACCCATATCCTTTATATCAAAGTTCTTAGAGAGAAATTGTTTCACCTCATATAGCAAACCCTTATCATTGGTTGCAAGTAAAATATCATCCACATATAAAATAAGGAAACAAAATTTGCTCCCACTGACCTTTTTACAGTGATCCATAACATTTTCTACGAAACCAAATGAAGAAAGAACGTCATGAAATTTTAAGTACCACTGACGGGAGGCTTGTTTCAACCCATATATAGATTTCTTAAGCTTGCATACCAATTGCTCACCCTTAGTAGAGGAGAATCCTTCAGGTTGCTTCATATAAACCTCTTCCTCTAGGTCTCTATTGAGAAAATCCATTTTCACATCCATTTGTTGCAACTCTAAGTCAAAATGTGCAATCAGTGCCAGAATGATACGAAGAGAATCTTTCTTAGATACATGAGAGAATGTCTCCTTGTAGTTGATTCCTTTCTTTTGATTAAATATTTTGGTTACGAGTCTTGCTTTATATCTCTCAATGTTGCCTTAATGAGTCTTTCTTAGAAAAACTCATTTACATCCAATGGCCTTTGCACCATCAGGCAACTGAACAAGATCCTAGACTTCATTCAATGTCATAGAATTCATCTCATCTTTCATAACATCATACCAAAAGTTTGATTCTTTAGAACTCATGGCTTGTGAAAACATTTTTTAGGATCATTTTCAGCTCCAACAGTATAGTCAGATTTCTGTAGATACAAAATCACTCGGCATCACTGATTTCTTTATTCTGGTAGATCTCCTTAATGTTGTTTCATGATCTTCTTGAGGAACTTGTTGTTCAATTGGTTGATAAAAAATTTCTTCTTGCTCCTCATGAACAACTTGATCTACTAGATTATAAACAGGTTGTGGATCTTGAATGATAGGTTGTACAACACCTAGTTAAGCTGGAAGGGTATTGTTAATAACAACTGATCTAAGATTTGAAATGGATGGTTGAGTAATGATCTTTCTCAGAAACAAAATCCCTGGATTGATCGATCCCACTAATCAAGTCATTCTAAAAAAATTTAATATTTCTTGATTCCACAATCTTATTACTATGAAATGGACAGTAAAATATGTATCCCTTAGACCTTTCAGCATATCCAACGAAGTATCCACTAATGGTCCTTGGCCCAAGCTTCTTTTCTTGTGGGTTATATATTTTCACTTCAGACGGGCATCCCTAAATGTGTACATGTCGCAAACTCAGTTTCCAACTCTTAAATAACTCAAATGGTGTCTTTAGGACAACCTTAGTTGGAACTCGGTTCAATATGTACACTGTCATCTTCAATGCTTCAGTCCACAATGACTTAGGAAACTTGGAACTACTAAGCATACTTTGCATCATGTCCATTAAGGTTCGATTTCTTCTTTTTGCCACACCATTTTGATTCGAAGAACTAGGTATATTGTACTAGGCAACGATCCCATGTTCTTGAAGAAACTTCACAAATAGACCAGGTGCTTGTCCATTCTCTGTGTATCTACCATAGTATTCACCACCTCTATCGAATTTCAAGATCTTAATTTGCTTTCTTCATTGTTTCTCCATTTCGGCCTTAAAAACTTTAAAGGCATCTAAAGATTAATCTTTAGAATGGAGTAAGTTGAGATACATATATTGTGAAAAAATCGTCTATGAAGGTGATAAAGTATTTCAGACTACTTGCATTCATGTCTGGACAACAAATATCTGTATGTATGATTTCTAATAGATTTGAGCTCCTCTTTGCACCCTTCTTAAACTTGTTAGTTTGCTTACCCTTAATGCAATCAAGATCAGCAAAATCCAAAGCACTAAGTACCCCTTCATTTACCAATATCTTAATTCTCTCGATAGAGATGTGTCCTAATCTTAGGTGTCACAACATAGAGGAATCCTCATTCATAGCACATCGTTTTATGCCAACATTAACATTCACAACATCATAAGTGGTATCATTTTGCAAATTAATATAGAAAATACCATATTGCAAATCAATCCACCAAGTGTTATGACTAAACATATTAGATTCATAACAAACTAAAGAGGTAGGCATACATTTCTTTTCCAAACCATAGCTTGAACTTAGGAAAATATTTCTCAATGTGCCCCTTCTTTTTATAGAAGAAACACCTGGATTCTTTCTTAATTCCAGCTTGAGGTGGTATTTTACCACTTCCCTTGTTCTTATGGCCTTTCTTATTATCCTTCCTTTCAGTTGTCATAAGAGAACTCTCTCCTTGTTCAAACTGCAACCTCCCCTCTTCCTGAACACACATGGTCATGAGTTCATTAATAAACCACTTGTCTTTATGTCTGTTGTAGGAGATTTTAAGGGACCATATGGTGCTAGGAGAGTATTCAGAATAAAATGCACCAGAAAGAAGTCAGACATGTTCACCTCTAGAGTTTTAAGTTGAGCTGCAATGTCCCTCATCTGCATGATGTGCTCACGCACACCCCTCAGAGTATTGAGCTTTATGGAAGAAAATTTCATTATTAAGGTACTGGCCAATGCCTTCCCTGAAGTCTCAAATTTTTCATCAATGTACTTTAGGAGCACTCTCACATTGTCATATTGTTCAACTGAACCCTTAATACCAGCCTAGATACCATAGCATATATTATTCTCTGTAATTGCTGGTGGCTCAGTTTTCCTGATAGCATGATCAATGTCCATATACATTAACGTTAGCAAAATAATTTCTTTTCATATAGAAAAATAATTTTCTCTCAATTCTGGGACATCAATTGTATTAATAGGTTGTATAGTTGCAAAAGAATTCAACATATATGCTTATCATTAAAATTTGAGTCAAAAATAATGTTTCATGCTTTACCAATGTAAGTCATGCTAATAAAATTATGAATTTAGTGACATAAAATTTGCCTGTGGGGTAAAATTTTAATTCAATTAAATTCACATAAACATTATGATAAAACTATCAAATTATATTTCTTGATCCTTGTGGGAAAATAAAAAAAATATAATTTAATATTTTATCCTAATTAATCATACAAAAATATAATAGAAATTCCTGTGGGATAATATCTATTATATTATATTATGATTAATTACAATTAATATTATTTACCTTATGTGATCTAGAGACTCTTAATATATAATTTAAATAATTAAAGTTGTTGTGGCTAGGCTTTAATCAATTAAATTTATAAAGATCACAAAATATTCGCTTATCTCCAAAATTAATTTTATTGCATTAATAAATAAATTATTCGGTTCTATTTATAGAGTTCTACCCATCACAGACCTTAACCTTGAATGGGATAAGATAATGGGTAAATGGGTGAACGTGGTCAGTAAATGAACCACATACAAAAACGATTTCCCTAAAAGATATGAACTGAATATCTAACATTCCTATCTTTATGGAATAAAAGGACATAGACTGAATATCTAAACATTAATATCTTTATGGAATAAAAGATATAAATTGAATATCTAAATATTCCTATCTTTATGGAATAAAAAGATATAAACTGAATAATCAATCATTCAGATTAATCAACTTAATAAGAGCTAAATATTTACATAATATCCTTAATAATGTAAATAAATTGAAATAACATTGCATATAGTTATTCAATAAGTTCATTAATATTAATGTGAATAAATTATTTAACATAATATTGTATGCTTAAACAAATACCATAAATAAACATATAATTTATAAAAATAAATAATTTAAACACATAACTTATAATTCCAGCAATTTATTGCATAAATAAATAAATTATGAGCAACATAAATTAATAAACTCTCAAGTAAACAGAAACGCACAACAATATAAGATGCATTAAAAATGATTAAATATTGAATAAGTTGTACTAGCCTAGTGGTTCTGCGGAACTTTCCAAATGGTTGAATGTGGGTTTGAAACCCAGCCAGCGCAAAATGACTTTTTTTTTACTATTCATCTTCAACCTTGAGCCAGATCACTTTGATTCGATTGCGACCCGCGAACCTGAATCGAAAACCCGACACTTCCAGCCATTTTAAACATCAAAATTCATGTTTTTAATTCACAAAAAAACTTACAAACTTAATTTCTATATGATTTCAGGTCTCTTTAGTAATTAAAACGTTCGAAAAAAGAGTGTCATGAATCAATGTTTCAAAAAGGAAAAATGCCAAAAAAATAAAAAGCAAGGCAAAGGCAATAACAGGCTCTGATTCCAAATGTAAGAAAAACTAAATGATATAATCACACTTATATACATAAAAAGCTATTAGATCAAATGCAGAAAAAATTAAGATCATAAATACCTCCCGCCATTGCTATTCTTGTTTGCTCTGAAGATGATTTGCAGTTGTTCGTGAGTCAAATAAACTGTAAATAGTTTATGTGTATTCAAACTAATCTGACTTTTGGCTTAAGGGTCTTCTATGCTTTAACTATCACTCACTAATGGTGTATTGAGGTTTTCAAATAGCAAGCACAGGGACCTTGGCCATGTTGCACATCTTCTTTTATAATCTCTTCCCATCAAAGAAGTTATTTTTGATATGCATAAAATGTTGGCTTAGCTGCTAAAAATAAGGGATAAGATTAGCAACAACTTATTCCTAAAAAGATAAGGGATAAGATTAGCAACAATTTATTCCTAAGAAGATAAGATGAGTGGACCCCCTTATGTGGTTTTGACTTAGTCAAGTAACAGAAAATAAACCAACAGTAGCATCATCCAGGCAAATTGCATTTGGGTCAGCATAGAATGAGATCGTAATGTTGAACTTGAATCTGTTGTATGCATTGATGTCTACAAATATATTAATGTTAGCTAACGAATTTGTCTCTACAGGTAAAGGAATGGCAAGATGCATGGGTAGAAAGGGATAAGGATTTTGAAAAGCAAGGAATTAATCAACAAGGTAGCGGTGTGCCACTATCTTTGGGACTTTTTTTTATTATCAACTTTAGTTTTCTAGAAAGCACATCAAAGTTCATGAATTACACATGGCAATATGGTTAATTATTTTGGTTATAACTTATAAGAAACAAAATTATGCTTTTGAAATTAATGCTATGCTTGTGTGAATTCTTCAAATCTAGAAATTCATTTTGGAGCAAGCTAAAGTCGGAGGCTGCTAGGAAGGTTTTTCGAAATTTACTTGTTATTAAATGCATACTAATTTTGTTTTAGAATTAGTGTGATAGTTATGATCTGTTTCATAATTTTTTTATAACTCATTGTGAAACATGTTAATTAGTTAGTTAGCCAGCTACCATTAAATAGGATTTCATAATTGTTGGGTAGCTGCCTATAAACCAAGTAGAGCTATGTATTTTAGACAGACTTGAGCAATAGTTACAGAAGTTTAGTTTACATTTACAGGTCTTTTATATCTTTGTTTTTCTCATCTCTCTATCCTCTCTGCTCTGTTCTCTTCTTCCCTCTTCCATTCTTTCTTTCTCTTTCCCACCTAAATTCTTTTATCATTTTTCAACTGTTAGTCAACTTTTTACTTTATGATTGAAACACAGTTTGGGAGCCGAATTAAAAGATTGCATTTAGATAATGGGAAAGAGTGTAAGTCAAATCCTTTCTAAATTCCTCAAAGATAATGTTGTAGTTCATGAGTTAACTTGTGTGGACATCCACCCCTTAACTTGTATGGCATAGTTTTTAGCTAGAACGGTATAGAAAATTCCAAGGTATCAGATTGTTTGCATCAATGATACCTATTAATATGAAAAGCATAGCTAGTTAAAATGTGTTTTCAGAATATAAGACAAATACCTAACAATAAATTAGATGGAGGAACTCATGAGTTACTTAATATGATTTGTAGACTGAGCTTTAAACTAATGGTTTATGAAATAAAATCAAATGACATAATATCTTCGACTGCAATTTAGATCCCAAAAACAGATCAATGCTTAGATTAAGGAGGCAACAAATCCACATTGACTACTATGAATTGTTTATAAGAACTACTAAGTGAAAGATTTATTCTAAACAAACCAAACATAAGATTATAGTCCTAAAAGAGCAACAAGTTTTTTCTAACCTCCACTGCAACAAATTATTTTACTTGCTTTGAATGATGGAGCATGCCTCACCTCAAGTCCTTCAATTGCCTACAATCAATATTTAGATGAGACAAACAAGTTTTAATAAATCTCATGGTTAACTTTTGTTTGGATTAGCCTATTTTGTGTTTAAAATACCGTATATATAATCAAAATCTTACTAAATAATCTTTTGAAAACAAAGCAATTTTTTCCCAAAATAATTAAGGTACTCAAATCATGCACTTAATGACACTACAAGTGAATCCCCTGCCCCTCTCCCTTCTTTCTTTGTTTTCTTATCTCCTTGCCTAATTAATTTATTGGGTACTTACACTTGCCATAGGATAAAATGTGTATCCACATGATTGCTACAACGCCTTTTCTATTAATGATATGTAAAAGAGATTGATGAGTTTTGTTGGGTGAAATCGGCGCAACGATCGTACCCTCAAAAACAAAGGTGGGTTATCGTCAACCCTCAAATTAAAACTGTGGAAACGTAATCAAAAACACAAAAGGGAGAGAGAGAGAGAGAGACAATCACACAAGCAATCTATTTTACGTGAGAAAACCTTCCCTGAATCCAGAAAGGAAAAACTCACGGGACCTTGTGGAGATTAGAAAAGGTGATGGTTCACTCAACCTCTCCAACAATGGTGGTAATCAAACTCTCAAACTATTTCACTCTGAACTCTCAAATATGCAGGCACGCAGGCTTGCTTAACAATGGAACTCAAGAATGCACTTGAGGCTCTCAAAATGCAGAGTCGCACTCAATGCTCAATCTTTCTCGATGTCTGTGCCATTTCAGCTCTACGTCTCTGTCTAACCTAATTTCACACTCAACTAATGTATTTATAATGGTAAATTAGGTCTGAGATTTTAAACCCTTCAAATGGGCTCTGGCCAGCATTGAAGGAGTAAAGTCCAACAATTCTCCCCCTACGACTTCAATGCGGCAAATCAAATACAACTCGGCATCTTCAATGCAACAGATTCAACTCAGCCCATCATCTTCAACTCTTTAAAACAAACCAGCTTCTCTATCGCCCGGGTTTGACACAACCTGTCAATGTGACGAGTGTATCATCAACCCAGCCTCTTCAATGAGACGGGTTCACCAACCCGGAACCTTCACAGCAATCTTCAAACTTCATTGTTGATACCAACTTGGTCATCATGTCGGACCAATTCTGGTCAGCGTGCACTTTGGCAAGTGCGAGTTGTCCATCTTCCACCACATCCCAGATCCAGTGATATCGCACATCAATATGTTTAGTGCATAACGTGCAATAAATAGCCATGCAAAGGTGAAGGAAATGGTGTTTTTTTGAAGCCATTGGAGAGTGAACCACGAACCAGCAAGTGTTAGGAGCTTAGAGAGAGTGAGAGAAAGTGAGAAATTGGTGAGGAAACTCTGCCGAAGTGATTTGGGGATCACCTCTTTCATCATGTATTCAGTTGATCTTGTGCTCTCCACAATGATCGGCTAACTTCTCTAAGGATTGGATGTAATCTTCTATCCTTAAGTATCTCTTTTAATATTTATTTATGCATGAATCTTTTCTATTCCTTATTGGTAATTTCATTCAGTTCTTAATGCTTGATTCTACTTGATCACTAGTTTCATGAAATGGGGTTCTAAGTTTAACTGGAAAGTACTCTTAGAACTTGAACTGAATGATTTTACTCTTTACATTACGTTGCTAGGAATAGAGCATAACGTTTAGATTGCAAATAACATGCAATTATGATTGTAATGTTGGGGTATTTATTTCATATGCGAGGATCGATATTTGATAAATATTCTTAGGATTCTCAAATGCAAGGGATCAATTTGGGGTGATTTTATGTGTGCATCAATAATGATAGAAAATGATTTATACATGGTAATGTTAATTGGATACTAAGGGTATGAACAATGAAACCCAATCCTACACTTTTCTTGAATTAATTAAACTCGTTTTATTAGTTTTCAAAATTTTCCATAATTTTGACGCACTAAATCTATTATGTCCTCTTTTTCTTTAAATTTCGTAATTTCTATTATTTCACAAATACATGAAACTCTGCTTACACTCATTGTACATAACTATTGAACTGTTAAGTTTTATTTGGATTAACTCAGTAACTCAAGTCCTTGTGGAGATGATCTTTTATAAATTTTGTAACCTACAACGACAATGGGTACACTTGTCAAGAGTCCTAACAATCCCCTTCCCTCATCCTTATTTGATGATAACCACTTTTAAGATCAATTTTAGAGAAGATAGGGGAACCATGCAATTCATCTAAAAGATCTATGAGTCTAGGGATAAGGTGTCTATACCTTATGGTGATGTTGTTTATTGCCCTACAATCGGTACACATCCTCCATGTTCCCTCCTTCTTAGGTACAAGAATAATTGGGATGGCACAAGGACTCATGCTCTCACGGATCTACCCCTTGTCAAGTAACTTTTCCACTTGTTTTTTAATCTCCTTTGCTCCCATGGGTGAAGTCTTATATGCTGGCCTATTAGGGAGTGAACAACCTGGAATCAAATCAATTTAGTGCTCTATGCCTCTTAAAGAAAGCAATCCATTAGGAATTTCTTTTGGAAAATACCTCTTCATATTCCTCCAAAATAGATTGCATGGTTGTGGGAAATTCTTCTCCTTCCTTTTCAACATGCAAACAAAGAGAGTTTTGAACTATATAATAAAGAGGTTGTCTTGCTAATAACACTTTCTTGACTTCTTTTACTCTCAAGAACAAACTCTCTTTGGCCTTATGAAGTTTTTTGCTCTCAACTCTTTTCTATTCTTTTTTCTCTCTTATTTTCCACTAGTTTTCCTCTTGGATAGCTCACGACTTTTGTCTTTTTATTGCTATTAAGTGCAGTATTTTTTTTAAGCTCTTGAACTCTCTTTTATTTCAACCTTACTTTGTAACGACCCGAATTATAACTTTCTAATCTAGATATATATGTGTTTGTTATGGTGGTTAATTACATATTTTATTGTTTATATGATAATTGTTGTTTGAGTGCCCTTGCCTTGGTATGCGTGCTAGTGGTTGATAGTTGTCCGTCTTGACCGGCGATTACTGCGTTTGCGCGAAGGGCAAACCTGCCCTGTCAGTTGAGTACTTAAGGGTAGGAGTGTGCAGTGGAAACGTACTCTTCCTTCTTCTACCTTTACATTTTCTTTGTTCTCTCTCTCAAAAACTCACCCAGAAAACCTCTCATTCTTGAACCCCCTATGTTACCTTCAACCCACGAGAACCACCGTCGCTGCCATGATATCCTGACGCCAAGAAGGACCTCGTGGTCGAAACAGACGCTTAGGACAACACGTCCTGAAGATCGTTAATGAACTCCTGGTTAGGTAAGGGAGTTCATTATGTTTGATAACTCTAAAAGATAGGAACACTTCACACTTAACCAAGAGGGGGGGTGAATTGGTTAGGCTTGGTAAATTAAAATTCTTTTAACAAAATCAGAGTTTTCTTTTAGGATCTTTATCACTTTGAAACCAAAAATACTTATTCAATCTCAAGCTCAGCCCAAGGTATGCAATTGTTCAAAGTTAAATTGATAAGTAAGACAATTCAATCAATATATATATAAAAGATAAGCAAGCACGAATTTAATCACAAGACTCAAGAGATTTATACTGGTTCACTTAAAACACTATGAAGCTACATCCAGTTTTCTTCCATTCAACACTAGAATGGAGTTCTACTATTGCAATTTTCTGTCTTACAAGTAATTACACAAATCTTTCTTTATTAACCCTAGATAAAGTTCAGAAACCTAAAACACTATTAGGTTCTTAGAGATCAACCCACTGAGAATCCACTCAGCACACCCCTAGAGAAACCCTTCCTCTAGATTACATGCAAGAACCTTAATTACAATAGAAATTCAATTACAAATAAAAACAGAGTACACCTTCAAAGCTAAGGAAAGATATCACCTGATGATCCAATGAATAATGATGCATATGAATGAGTGAATCAGGTTTAAGAATCAACACAAGACTCAGAAAAGCACATTCTTTAAGCTTTGACAAGAACTTTCTTGCTTCAAGACACAATCAATAACCCATATGTATTTTGATGTAAGCAAGAACACCCAGAACCCAGAAAACCCCAAGAAAGTATTTAGAATGCTTTATGTTAGCTCAGAATTCAAAATTGACAAGTTACTAATTAAGCACAAAATGATCGATTAAACGCGCCTAATAATCGATTATGTATCATATGTAGTCGATTATTTATCATATGTAATCGATTAATATGTTCTATAGGCTTCTGGATTTTGGCAACGAACCAATTAATCGATTATTCCATATCGTAATCGATTATCACAGTGAGCTTTAGAAAAACTTGAAGTTCAAAATGCAACTGAAAAGCACTGTGTAATCGATTACGGTTTTGTGTAATCGATTATGGCAGAGAGCTTCATAAATCAGGAGTCATCCAAATGAATTATGTAATCGATTACTGATTTTGGTAATCAATTATTGTATAACAAATAGTGAAGTAGTAGTGTATAATGTAATCGATTACAAGTATTGGTAATCGATTAAGGTAGTGAGCTATGGTTTTCTATTTGGCCTTTGTAATCGATTACAACTTATTGGTAATCGATTAAAATGTTTCTCAATGCTATTTTATAAGTAAGCTAAGGTCAAATAATCGATTAATCCGATATGTAATCGATTACATTGTTCTTGATAAGTTTTCCAGAAATAGCTAAGAACAAAGTAATCGATTATTATGCATAAGTAATCGATTAAATAGTGTAAAACAGTATTTTTCCAAAAACCTTAGTTTCAATTTAAACACTGAATCAAAATATCAAAGCCTTGTTAGTTCTATGACTCTATTTGAAACACTAAATGCATGATATGAATGCTATGCACTTGGATCACCAGAGATGCTTCTTCCTTTACAATTAATTACAATTTATTCTTCAAGTCTTCAAGGCATGTTGAAAGCTCAAAAGCAAGCTTGATCTCTTGTCCATTCTTCAAGTGCTTTCTTTGAAACCAACAATAACAGTTTCAGGTAACATGGTTGAGGACCAGGGAGTCTAACCATGGCGATGATGCATGTCTGCATGCGTGTTGTTTTCCAAAAAGCTATGTATGTTTTATTGAATGGAATGGGTTACGCTTTGTGTTCGTTGGTTGTTTTTTTTGTGATGTTAATGATGTTCTGGTGTGGTATTCTGGAAAGGGGTAGTTGATGTTGTAAGAACTCCCCGTTCATGTGTGTGAAGTTGGCATTTTGATGCTGAGAAGTTTCCAAGACACTTTGCAGAAGTGTTCGTGAGGGTGCTGAGTACCGGGAAGGGTTGGCCGAGTTGTATATATGTGTGTGTCAGACCCTTGTGATGTCGGCTATCGGGAAGGGTTGGCTGAGTTGTATATATGTGTGTGTCAGACCCTTTTGATGTTGACTATCGGGAAGGGTTGACCGAGTTGTATATATGTGTGTGTCAGACCCTTGTGATGTTGGCTACCGGGAATGGTTGGCCGAGCTACATATACGTGTCAAACCTTTGTTGTGGTGTCGGCTATCAAGATGAGTTGGCCGAGTTGAGCGGTTTACGTAGCATGCATTTGTGCATGTAGAACATGACAGTCTTTGTTGGTGGACGTCAGCATGCCGGGATGATACCTTAAAGCCATTGGGCTCAAGTTGCTTCGTGAGTGAACTACCGGGTTCCCTAACTCGGATGAATGCCTGCCTTCTTGGGAAAAGAGTCATCGAGTTCCCTAACTCGGATGAGCTCATGCTCCCTCGGGAAGAGAGCCACCGGGTCCTTTACTAGGTTGGGCGATTTTCTTTAAAATTAAGTTCAAGCCCTCGAATCCTTGACCGCCTTTGTCTGACTTCAATTGACCTTGTCCGACCTTGTTCAGATTCGTACCTTAAATTATTATATCCAAGTGCCAACCCGAACACCTAATACTTCACACTAGTTCACTTGTTTGTAGCATTGTGAATGACGTATGTGACTACGTTGAGGTCAGCCTATAAGATGGTTTGAGATGTTTTGTACCTTGATAGAGCCATGGTGAGAGGCTACGTATAGATACGTGAGATGCCAGGACCGGGTGGTGAACCTTGTAAGGACCACAGTCAGTGCATCGATGAACTTGTGTTGGGGCGGCCCTCATTTGGGGCGGTATGTATGTAACATGGGAGGGTATGGAGATCCTAGCCAGGATGGAATGTTCCTGTGCTGGGCCATACGTTGATGGTGCCCATGAGAGACATACAACATTTGCAGCCCGTGTTGGGGTGGCCCTCGTTTGGGGCGGTATGTATGTTACATGGGAGGGTATGAAGATCCTAGCTAGGACAGGATGTCCCTGTGCCAGGCCATACGTTGATGGTGCCCATGAGAGACATACAACATTTGCAGCTCGTGTTGGGGCAGCCCTCGTTTGGGGCGGTATGTATGTAACATGGGCAGGTATGGAGATCCTAGCTAGGACAGGATGTTCCTGTGCCGGGCCATACGTTGGTGGTGCCCATGAGAGACATACTTCATTTGCATAAAGGAAATAGGATGATTGACTATAATAGTACGAGAAGTACTGGGGGGCTACATCTGTAGGGAGATCCTTATGACACCCATTTGGCTGATCACCATGGGGGGTGAGTCCTGTGCACGACAGAGTGACCCCAACGTCAACTACAGCTATCATTTGGACCATGGATTTGGCCTATTTCCAGGATGATACCACATTGCATGCTGGGAGTTGAGTTAGGAGCATGCATCATGCTAGGCATTTTAAGCTGATTTGTGAAATGTTCCTAGATGCGTGTTTATGTTGGTTGCGCGTGGATATATCTGGACTTGTGGCGATATTGTGATGCTTGAATTGTCTTCCTTAACTGATGTTATCTTTGATTGTTATTTTATATGATGAACTCACCCTTGCTTTGTTGTGCCATGTGGTTTGGTACCTATGATGATTGCGAACCCGGTTCATGTGAGCAGACAAACAATAGTAGGTGATCAGGAAGATGACAACTTTTAGTTGGAGCTGCCGAGTTGTCGGGATGTCGATGTGATGAATCTCGGGCAGGGGTTATGTTTCACTGATTATGTTGAGTTTAAGGGAAGTTGCAAGAAGATTGAAGCAAGGTTGTAGGCATGATGTTTTAGCTTTTTACATGCCCAATCATTTGAAGGCATTTGTAATTTGTCTAAGTGGTTCAAGTGCATTGCCTTGTAATCTTTCATTAGCATGTGCATTCTCATGATCATGCATACATGGTTTTTGATCTCAAAGAAATCAAATTGTTTTATAAGAAGTTAAGTTCTCAATGGCTAAGTTTTTAAAAAAAGCAAAACTTACTGCTTTAATCGATTACACAATCATTTTAATCGCTTAAAGACGTTCATACAATTCTAGAAAAGCCTTGAAGAATAGTTTAATCGATTATAGGCTTCTTGTAATCGATTACATAGTGTTTTATGAAAAACCATGCATCACTGGAATAATCGATTATCTAATTATGTAATCGATTATCTTAATTCATTTATCTTGATGTTGTTCTGGTTTAATCGATTATTTTGTTCATGAAACCATTTCTAGAAAGCTGAAGAACATATTAATCGATTATTTAGTCGTTTTAATCGATTACATATGGCAAAATAATTGATTACACCACCGGATTAATCAATTATTGTCAGTTAAATCTGTTTTATATAAAGCTTTGTGAGTCTATTTTCTATAAATAGATATTGAACGAATTGTTCTACACACATGAGTGATTTACCCAAAAGACAAAAAGCTTTCTAAGAATTTCAGAGACTGATTTCTGAGTGAAAAATATTTCTTGTAAGGATCAAGAATTCTGATTTTTTGCGAAGATGTGTTAAAGAAAAGAAGGTTTTCAAGATAGTGATTTTGAGCTATTGTTCTTTTTTTTAACCTGGAGAGCGTGGTAATCTCAATTCATTTCATTCATTCATACATGAAAGATCACAGGTTGTGTTTATCTTGAACCTATCTTTGTAGATGTTCTAACATTTTCTGCTGTATTGTGATATATCAATTTGTTTCTTTTCAAGCATACTAGAGCAGGGCTCTCTAGGTTTGAGGTTCTGAGTAGAGTTCTTAGGATCTTGGTGATTTGTATTCTAATAGGGTTTTAGAATTCAGTATCTTTGTCTAGTGTTGATAAAGAGAGTCACTTGTAAATTTCTTGTAAAAGATTCTTTGATATAGTAATTACTCTAACCTAGTGTGGGTTGGAAGCAACTGGATGTAGCCTCCAAGGTTGAGAGGTGAACCAATATAATTGCATTGTCTCTTGTTTAAAATTCTGTATGTTTCATTGCATGTCTTTGTGAAATCAAATATTATTATCAAAGAAACAAATTATGTCATTGCATTCATATCAAAGGTTGATCTTGATTGAAGAAAGATTTTTGGACTTTACAAAAGGGTGAACTAGTGATACGATCCAAGTTTTAATTCCGCAATTTGTTTCAAAAAGTTTTAAATATTCAGTTTGAACCAATTCACCCCCCCCCTCTTGGTTTATTTGCTGTATATTCATTGTATTTTCAACTTGAAGATTCACTCTCTATGCCTCCATCCTCAAGCAAAATCATTGTTCTTTTGTTGGGACATTGTGAAGCAATGTGGCCCTTTCCATGACACTTAAAACACTTGATATTGCTTGATTTTGTTTCAAGAATTTTTTTGCTTGAGCTCTCCACCTTTTCTTCTTTATTTTTCACTTGAGAAACCCCCCTCCTAGGCTTGTCCTTCTAGCTGGAACTTCCAGCCCCATTGGTTTTTGAAGATTTATTCCTTTTGAGTTGTTGCTCCTCTCTTTGAGCTTTGTGGACTAGCTCCTCAATTGTGCCATAGGAATGTAGCTCCAACACATCTTGAATGTATCTATTCAAGCCATGGAGGAACCTAGCCATGGTTGTCTCTTGGATCTCCCCAATTTCAGCCCTCATCATCATCAATTCCATTTCCTTATATTAGCATAAACACTTTTGTAGCCTTGGAATAGTCTTTGGAGTTTGTTGTGGACTTCTCTTGAGGAATAAGTGGGAACAAATCGTTCTTTCAAGCAACCCTTCAAGTCATTTCGGCAATTGATTCTTGGCCTCCTCATCCTCTCTATGTCAAGTTGAATTTGGTTCCACCACACCAAAGCATAGCCACTAAATTCTAGAGTTTCTAGAATCACTTTCTTTTCTTTATCAAAGTGTTGGCATGAGAAAATTTGCCCTACTTTCATCTCCCACTCAAAGTAAATTTCTGGATCATAAGTGCCAAGGAACTTTGCAATTTTAATTTTCACTCCACTCAATCCTTCATTCCACGTATCTCTCTCATCTCTCCTAAACCTCCAATCTTCCTCCTTTATATTTTGTCTCCTATGATTTTGCCTTCTATTATTTTTTCTCCTATTGTTGTTTTCTCTCCACTCTTCCCTCTCATTTCCCTCATCTTTATAATTTCCTCCATGAGAGGATGCATATTCACTCATCCTCCTATCCTCATAAGCCCTTCCTTCACACTCCTAATTGGATTACTCCTTCTTTGTGTCTCCCTTTGTAACTCCTCAAATCTGGCCTCCATTTTGGTTTATAATTCCTCCATTTGTTTTGTAACAGTCTTCATCAACCTAGACGTCTTAGGTGACAAAGCTTCTTCTCCTTCTGAGCTTGAATTTAGTATGAACAACACATAAGAACCAAAAAGGGAGGGTGAATTGGTTGATCTTGGCCAATTAAAAATCCTTAAACAATCAGAGTTAAAAAGATCGTATCACAAAACAATCCAATAAAGCTTTCAACCAATCAAACACCAATCCTTAAAGAATGCAATCAAAAACTTTTTTTGTTGATTGTGAAATGATGCACCAACGGATGACAAGTTATAACCACAAGAAATCATAAAGATTAAGTAGTCGATACAAAGATTTATGTTGGTTCACTTCTCAACCTAGAAAAGCTACATCCAGTTCTTCTAACCAACAAGTTAGAGTTCCACTAATAACAATATGTTTCTTACAAGCTCTTACAACCACTCTCAATCACACCTAGATCAAGAACAAGACATCTAACTCACATAGATTCTCTATGATCAAGACATAGAGAAAACCTTTCTCTACTCTTACCTCTAGAAACACCTATTCTAAAAAAGCCTTAAGAACAACTATTGTTATAGTTACACAACAACAAATTCAAAAAGAATTTACAAACAAGTTGTATGGAAAGAAACCACCTGATGATCCACTATTGATGTATGCAAAATATTAACAAACTTAAATCAATGGTGAATGAAAACTACTTCAGAACTTTCCTTCCAAAATCTTCTTTTGAAACTTTGCCCAAAAAGAAATCCTCTTTAGTAATCTTGAAGCTTGAGGATTTGTGGGACTAACTCAAAATAGCACTTTGAATCTTTTCTTCAGAAAGATTGTGAAAATTCTTTGATATTTTCGTTGTGTGTTTTGTTAAAACACTCAACAGGTATTTATAGAAAATTGTTTGTAATTGTCAATAATCGATTAATTCACTAATGTAATCGATTAAATTCACTTATGTAATTGATTAATTACTCATTTAATCGATTAAAGTGTTCTTGAAATTTCTGGAAAAGATGTATGAGCAATGTAATCAATTATCAAAGGAAGTCTTTGTTTCAAAACACGCCAAGTAATCGATTACCACCATATCATAATCAATTATAACAGGAAGACCATTTTGTGATTTTGTGTAGTGTAACCGATTACCATATTCTTATAATCGATTAAAGTGTTCTTTAGAACTTAAGTAATAGATTACCACTTGTTGGTAATCGATTAAACCAGTGAGAAATTGTTTTTCCAAAACTTAAACATGGAACACTTGAGTTTTTATGAAAACTTTATGTTTCAGAAAAACTTATTCACAAAACTTATGTTTTTATGAAAACTTGAATGCAAAAAAAAACATGAATGAGCTTTATGCAATGGATCATAGGAAGTCTCATCTTAGACATACACAAATAACAACTACCAATCAATTGAATAGGCATGTAAAAGCCTAAACACGTTACTGCCTAAGAGACTCAGCTTCTTGATCCTCTTGAGCTCCCCCTGACTCTAACAATCTCCCCCTTTTTGGCTTTGATCATGTCAAACTTCAATTGAACATCTTGATCCTTAGTGTTCTTTTTAGGAGAGAGTTTCTTGGAGCTTTTACTTGAATACCTAAAAAAGAATCAGCTTCCAGCCAAAACTAAGTGTTAAGTATTCTTTGCATAAACTCTATACATCATAAGCATATTTAATTCTCCCCCTTTCGTATGTAATCTCATACCATGTCAGATTAAGAACAATGTTTATGTTCAATTTAATCAAAGCAAAAGTTTATTATTTTTTCTCCCTTTATTTTCTTTTACTATCCCAACACCATGTGTATGTTTTTATTTTCTTTTACTCTCCCAACACCCTGCATATGTTCATTTTTCTCCCCCTTTAGCTTATCAAAGTCAAAATATTCCAGCAATAGTGAAATAAGCAAAGGAAGATTTAAAACAACATACAAGTAATTTTATTAATGATTCAAGGTGCAAACATGAAGGTTAAACATCAAAGATCATGGCTGAAAATGAGATAATAAAAACAACATAACAAGAAACTAAACAAGACAACCACAAAGCTAAATATTATCAAAGTCTCTAAGAATCATTCTAGTCTCTATATTCTCCAGTCTAGTGGTGATGTCTTCTAAAGAGGAATGAACATCAGTTGAATGTTCATGATGTAGAGCTGTCATTGTATCCATCTTTTGAATCATGAGAGATTCAAAAGGATTCCATTGCTACTCAGCAGGTCTAGCTTCAGCATCTTCTTCCTCATTAGCTTCTTGATCCTCATTAGCAACTCCTTAAGGAGCTTAAGCTCTAGCCATTGTCCACCCATTTGGGGTTTTCATCAATCCCAGCTTGGTGAGATGCTTTATAGAGATGAGGTTGGTAATGTTGGTGGTGTTATCAACAATCTCATTGGATACATCAATCCCAAAGTAATCAATAGACCTTGAGACCATGACAGTATAGGGGAATTGATAGCTTAATAGTCTCTTTGACTTCATCATTGTTTCCTCAATGACTATAACCCAATTGATTTGAGTTCCAATTTTCATCCCATACACCAGCTGCAGATAAACATTAGTGATTTGTGCATGATTGGTTGATCTAGGATTAAGGATGTAAGTAATGATATAGTGAAGAAGTCTATCTTCTGCAGTCATGTTACCAACACCCAATTTGTTTCTTATTTGAGCATTTGGATTCAGCAACATACCTCTATAGGTATCCATCTTAGAGTAACCTCCAATTTCTTCTTCAAACCTTCTAACACCTCCGCAAGAGATGTCTGCCACTACATTCCACACATTGTCATCAATTTCCATGGCACTCCATTCATTTTGGAGTGGAGAACACCATTCCACACATTGATTTTGGAAATCGGTAATTAAATGTGGTAGGAATTTCATAGAAACTTGGATTAGGGAAAAATTGGTACTAATGAATCAAAATCCCTAGTCGCTTTTAATATCATTCAAATATCTTTTTTGCATATTTTAATTGTTTTTTTTAAAACTAAAACCACAAAAATACTTTAATTCCTCTTTTGATTAATTCAGCTATTTAGTTTAATAATTTTGACTGATTGAAAATATAACTGGTTCTTAAAGTTTGATATTTGAAATTTTACTGTTGCGTATGATACACTTATCTTTGTGCGAGAACTATTTTATCATCCCTCCACATAATTCCTTATGTGACTTAGGATGGAATCCCCTCTCCAAGTTGGATGATTCTTCTATTCTCAAATTTCTCTTATTATAGAATTATCATCTTATTCTTAAATAAGAAAATAAATTTTCAATTTACAAATAATATCTATAAATCAAATAAATCCAAAAGATAATATGATATCTTTTTTTTAAAAAATATATGAGAGATTTAAAATTAAAAAACTGAATTGTTTCCTAGCACAATGTTGATGTCAAATTCAGATTTACGCTGCGAATAATTTTTTGTTATTTTTCTTCTGAATGAGCAAGAATAATGTTATTTATATATTCAAATTCGATCAAAGTTTTTACGCAAAAAGGTAAGATAGAAACAGAAAGAAAATGTAATACAAGTAATATATGGTAATAAAGAAAGATAAAGAAAAAATTAATATAAAAAACTTTGTTATGCGAATATTATTATTATTAAATGGTAATCCTTACCTAACCCCGAGAGGAATAGTCTGTATTCCATTGAATGGCGTGAAAAGACTTCCAAATCTGACATCGCCACACCTATAAACTACGCATAGGAGACCTTTCATTTAGCATAACTTAATGATTAATTAATGATGTAGACAGATGCAACCTGGATCTAGGACAAGAAAAAGATAGATACCCACTGCAATTGGACCCCCTTCCTTGGCAATTCAACGTGCTCCTTTTGCATAAGAGCCTTACACAAACTTCTTATATTTAAGAGAACTATATATTTAACTTTAAAAATTCCACATTTTTATTTCATTATTAAAATTTATACAAACTTTTATTGATTTTTAAAAAAATTATATATGTCTCTTCTTAGAGCATCTCTAATGGGAGAAACCCATTTGGATTTCTTAACCAATTTTTTATGGCTCCCGCAGTACTTTTTGTGGTTTTCACAGCGTCATGTCACTCCTAAGGAACTCAGTTAATATTTTGTTCAAATACAAAAAATCATAAGGAACTCAAAAATCCACGTATTTATATTTTTTTTAATAAAACTTAACATTTTTTCAATTTTCATAAATATAAATTAAAATAAATAAAAAGAAATGCGTAACAATATAAAACAAAATTTTACATAATAATAAATAATTAAACATAATAACATCGAAATAAATAAAAAATCTTGACCTTGAAAAAAAAATTACATCAATTTAGTTATTGTTATTTTCGTTTCCGAAACATTCCCAACTATTCTCAACTAAATCTGCTTGGAGTTGTCCAAAAAAAATTACATCAATTTAAAAAAAAAAATTTTAACGGTCATATTTGTAACATTAACTTTTCATTATACTGTTTCCAATTTAAAAGTAAAATTATACCGTTTCACCTTGATATAAGAATATATAAATTATATTATAATTAAATTTTATAATCAATAAATATATTACTACTTAAAAATTATATTTAGGTTTATAATAAATATAT
Source organism: Glycine latifolia (assembly GCA_013407115.1). Classification (NCBI taxonomy): domain Eukaryota; kingdom Viridiplantae; phylum Streptophyta; class Magnoliopsida; order Fabales; family Fabaceae; genus Glycine; species Glycine latifolia. Next base: position 164,616 of record QARZ01040993.1, read on the forward strand.
TACTACTTAAAAATTTTAACAGCTCTTTTTTTTTTTACTTTGCATCTATTCTTTTTTTTTCCTTCTAATTTTTTACGGGATTCTTTTACTCTTTTCATTTTCCTTTGTAATTCTTTTTTTAGTCCAGAAGCTTCCCCTCAGCTTATCTCTTCCACTTCCACTCACAAACGCTCAGCCTCTTCTCTTCTCTCTTCACTCTCACCAAACCCTTCCTCTTCCCCTCAGCCTCTTCATCTCTCTTCTCCATTTTCTTTATTCTCCACACCCACGGCCTCCCACGCGCACCACCACCATCACCCGCGACCTCCTCTCTTCCCCATTTCCTCTCCTCTCTTCTCCTTTCCTCCTTCCTTCTTCACTCACCAGTACCATACGTGCCCCAAACTCCTAAAGACCTTCATTGCACAGCTTCCCCCTTCCTCGCATGAAGACCCTTCCGCTCTCTGCTTCGACAACGCGAACAAAGACAACAAGAAGAAATTTTGACGCCGTGACCGTCGGGGTCGCCGTCGCCGTGGGGTTGCCGTCGCCATTGTGGTCCGTAGCCGTGGCTCCTCCTTCTTCAGGTCAGTATTCGTTTCATGGTTGTTGCAACTGTTCATCTTCCTCTTTTCGTTCATCTTCCTCTCTTCTTCCTTTTGAATCACTTTGATGTTTTGTGTAATGTGGACTGTGATTAAGAATAACGAGAATAACGATTTTCAGACCAAAATAATATTTTTTAATCCACAAGAAACGATTCCTTATATAAGGAACCCACCATCCGCGGAAGAAATCAGTTCCGCCACGTCACTGTGCTCCAACGCACAAGAACTCTGAAGAAACGAGTGCTTAGCCTAAGAAACCCACTAAGCACCTTGCATTGGAGTTGCTAGTTTTTAAAATCTACACGAATACCTTTAAATATATACAAACATTTGACAATAATAAATCATGTATATTTCATATGACATTTTATGAAATTTTTAATATAAAAAAAATCATTGTCTTCCTCCTTTTTGTATGGGATAATTCTGATTTAAAAAAGTTGCAAAAACTCAATGAATTTGTCATATCAGTAAAAGTATAAGGCAAATGAACACAAATTTGAGTCATGAAACCATTGAACCAACCTCATTCCATAAGTCAAATGATCACTGCCTTAAGCAATGAAATCATTGAATCAACCCCATTCGAGTAAACCCATAAGTCAAATAAAAATTATGGGTTTCAGAAATCAAATGAAATTACCTCAATCAAGCATCAATGATCCAACGAACAAAATCACCTAAATCATCTTCAAACCAGTAATAATAATATTAAATCTAAATATATTTTAAAAATGATAGGAATGTGTGTGTAATTTTCTTAATCCTCAAGAGAGATTCTTAGAATCTATATATATTTAGAAAAGAAAAAAGTGAAAGTAAGGAAAAAAAAGAGTAAAAACTGAGTTATTTTTATGAGTTGTTTAATAAGAAAAATAAAAAATGTATCAAATATATAAATATTTTTCATTGAAAATCATGTAAATAATGTTTTCTTCTAACTTTTTATACATAATTTTTTTCTTTCCATTTGGAAAAGATACACAGTCTCACTTATTGTTATTTTATTTTTGTTAAACACATGATTTAGTTTCAATTTCATATTAATTCAAAATCATTTGTTACACCATTCACATAGATTAAAATCGACAGAATATAAACATTTTAAAATATACTAAAATATGGATCATTTGATAACCTTATTATTGTTGTTCAATTTTGACAAAATTTGACACAGACAATCTTGATGATATGTAGATATAATTCAATGGTTGGATCAATAAAAATCATATTCTATATCAAGTTATATAAATGACGTAATAGTTATCAAAGTTATATATTAAAACTTATTAAATCAGTCTCTATATACGTAAAAATATCATTTTTTCCTACTACCGTTAATCCCTTTACACATTCTTAATATGATCATTATACACATAGCACATTTTTAATTTAGTTCCTATAATTGTGGCAAAATTTTAATTTTGACCAAATTAAGAAAACACCACACTTATGAGGACCAAATTAAGAAGGCGCTACATTATAGGATCAAATTAAGAATGTGTAAGAGAATCAACGATCAAAGGATGTCAACAAGGACCAAACCAGTAATGTTTGTTCATATAAGGACCAATTGAATAAGTTATCACGTATAAAAACTAAATTGACTTTGTCACATCTTGTGCCAATCTTAGTCTTCGATAATAAAGTTTTCATTGGCTTTAAAAAAATGTATAAAAACCAAATTGAAAATTTGCAATAACATAGAAATTAATTTATAGATTTAACCTATATCTTGTTATCTTTTATCATTTTCTAAAACACTACTAGACAAGAGTATAATATTAAATCTTACTATTTTCCTTTCAAGTTTATAAACATTGTCTTCCCAAAACCCATCAAGACGCCTTTTATACGAAAAAAATCGTGACAAAGTCACAGAACTCCAAAGTGGACAACGTCTCGCATGCGATGACCCTAACGATCTTGATATACTTGAGATTAGAGCATTGCACTAGAAGGAGGCCTAATTCACTCATGCATGCCTCTTAGTCTCAACTGAGAAATTGTTTCAATATGTCAAAAGTCTCACATGCTTAAAAGTAGAGGCCAAATGTAATTTATAACCCTCTTCCCCTCAATCCACCTAAATGTCTTTTGAGAACAAAATCATGACATAATGATTGAGCATTTTTAGTGTGGTAGTTTTCTATTCTTCTTAGCTTATTTGACCTTTGTTGGACTCTTATTTTCTCACCTTAACTTAGCTTTGGTCTCAGGCTAATAATCGGGCCTAATTGATAATTGTTGCTTATTTTAAGATTTTGTGCTTACTTGACCTATCTTCCTTGTGCAAGACCTATAGTATTCTATGAAATTCCAAATAGATCATATGAGTGATAAGTGCCCTAATTCAGTTAAAATCATGTTTTAAATAAAGGCACTTAACCTTTGATTTCATAAGCTTTTATCATAAATTTACCCTAAACCTAGTTAAATAGCTCCTATTGCTTGTATACATGTCATTCGTCATATTTCGGAATTAATCCAACATGTTTTGTATTTTGATAGATTTCGAGGATTTTCGGGGCTTCCGAAAACAAAAAGTAAGCAAATAGGGATCATAAAGAAAACCTGGGAGGTGCATCAAGCAAACGCAGGCTCAAGGCCCAAAAAGAATTCTCCAGAAGGTGCATTTAACTCGCTTGGGCAAGTGAATCTAGTGTAATTTACTCGCTTGGGCGAGCTATACCTGCAATTGGGCCTCCAAGTGGCCAAGTGGACGTGCAACTTGGGCCTTAACTTGCCTGGGCGACTGGAACACACATAAAATGGTCGCTTGGGCAACCAAACTTGACCAGGCCAGCCCCTATAAATACCCAAGCACCCCCCAAGGTTGAAAACATTCCTCTCAACCTCCATTCTTCTCCTCCTTGCTTCTTCTAAGTTTTTTTTTTATTTTGTTTAGGTTCTTAAATATTAGTAAGTAGGTAGGTTAGGAAAGTGAGAGAAGTGAGATTTAGTGTGGAGACTCTGTAGGGAAGAAGCGGTGATGGGGCCCTTCATCAATTCTTCTCTTAAGGAGGTTCTCTCCATGCTTGGTTAGTTTCTCTTAAGGATTGGATGTAATCTTCTACTTTTAAGTATCTCTTTTAATATTTATTTATGCATAAGTCTTTTCTATTTATTATTGGTAATTTTATTCCATTCTTAATGCTTGATTCTACTTGATCACTAGTTTCATGAAATTGGATTCTAAGTTTAACTGGAAAGTACTCTTAGGATTTGAACTGAATAATTTTACTCTTTACATTACGTTGCTAGGAATAGAGCATAACGTTTAGATTGCAAATAACACGCGATTATGATTGTAATGTTGGGTTATTTACTTTGTATGCGAGGGATCGATATTCGGTAACTATCCTTAGAACTCGATTGCGAGGGATCGATTTGAGGTTAATTAATGTGTGCATCAGTAATAATAGAAAATGATTTATACATGGTAATATTAATTGGATACCGAGGTATGAATGATGAAACCCAATCCTATGTTTTTCTTGAATTAATTAGTTTCCGTACTTTTTAATTATTTCCGTTATTTCCATAAAACCATCAAAACTTCGACCATGCTCGTTGTAGATAACTATTAACTGTTAAGTTTTATTTGGATAAACTGAGTAGCACAAGTCCCTGTGGAGACGAACTTTTATAAATTTTGTAACTTACAATGACAATTGGTACGCTTGCCAAAAGTCTAACAATGAGTAGTCCCTGGAAAGCTAAGGAAACAAAATACAATTTTTTCAAAAATAAGCTTTGGCCAATTCTATCGATTTGAGGGTCATTTTAAGTTTGGCAGTTAGAACATCTGCACTTGGATTTTGGGCTACGAAATTGGGTTTTGCTTGGTGTAATTAGCTTAATTAGATAGATTAGATGGGCCTGATCAAGGTAAATATTTTCCTTATGTTCATTCACAATATATATTAGTGTAGTTATTTAGTTAGTTACTTCTTTTTGTACAAACAGATTTGAGAAGCTTCCTGTGCAAGTGTTAGGATCAAACACTTTTCTCTCTTTTTTTTCTCTTAATTGTTATTCATTTTTGTTCTTTATTTCAACTATGTTCTTCTCTTTTCTTGGACAAATTTTCTTGCTCTTCCACTGGTGACGATCATGGAAGGCTAAATTGTAACACCCTAAAATTTTGATAACTAAAAATATATGTTTGATGTATTTCTTGTGTTATTTGATTATTTGATTAGTTTAGATTAGTTGAAGTGTTGTGTAAATTATCCTTGTGCAACGGCTCGGTGTGGATGTTAGGTTATGTGAAGTTTGTTTGATCTATGTTTGAAATGTGTGATTTCAAGTTTTACCCAAAACCTGTTTTGGTAAAACAATGATCTTGGACTCGTCAATCGTTGGATCGCTTTCCAATTTGCACTGAAAGTTCACAACACACCTATGCACGTTTTGAGCATTTAGATTATCAAAATAATAAATTTTGATGTCTTGCTTAGCACGACCAGTGTGCTAAACGCAATTTCAGACATAGGGAAAATTGCACTGAGCGAGATGAGCCACTAAGTGAGATCTGCAGTCTATAAATACGTCTATCAGTGCCAAAAAATGTGTTTTTCATCCCTCTCTTTGTCTAAACCCTCACCCAAGACCTAACCCTTCTCTTCCACAACCCACGACCACTGGTGATCGCCACGAGCTGCCGTTCCTTGCCACCAGACCACCGCACAAAGAGGAACACTTTAATTGGAGCAAAATCTTCAAAACTCAACTTGAGGATTTGATAGAGAAAGGAGCCTCCAATCCTTTCTTAGCGGTTTCTTCAAGGTAAATGTGTTTTCTATGTCTTCTCCTAGCTAGTTTGAACCTCTCTTAGTATATTTTTTGTGACTTGGGTACCGTTGTTGGATGTTTTTACACTTCCTTTGAAAAACCATTGAAAATGAGACGTTGTAATAGTTTCCTTTTTATAATATTGATGCCATTTTTGTGACCTTCGTTGAACCTCAGTCACATTGGTGTGATCAAAATTTCAAAATGATGTCTTTTTGATGTGGACTCCCAAAACACTATTTTAGGCCCTTTTAAAATTGAGTGGATATTTCACCCTGAATGTTAATATTAACCTTGTCTTCAAAATATATACTAAATTATCTTTGATTTGGTATATAGAACTCTATGTTAAGACCAAAGGACGTGAACCTGAGAGATCTCAAAACGATGCTACAAGGAGCTAATAGAGGGATATAGATAGGTGATGAGAGTTTATTATTTATTACAACTTTTGATACCATAGTTGGGTCAGGGAACTCAATTATGGGGATGTATGTCTGACCCTATTGCGTGCTGGTTTTCAAGAAAATTTGTGTTTTAAACTAATGAGATGGGATATATTTGTTATTGATGAATGAAATTATGAATAATGTTGTTGTTGTAATGATTCGATTTTTTTGGGGGAAGTCTTAATTACACTGAGATATTTGTGAAAAGTCTTAATTACAGAGGAGACTTTGTAAAAATATTTATAATTTGTTCTCCTACTTACTACTTTATTAAATTTTAAACGGGCATGAGTTTGTTTTGTATATTATAGTTCTCCTCTTTAATTTAGAATGTATGATATTTGTGTTGTTTGAAGACCTGGGGAATGTGAATCCTAGACATGTGTTATATGTATATATGTGGAATGCGATTGCTTGTGATGTTGATAATATTGAAATGAGATTATGTTGATGATTATATTAATATGAAATAATGTTGATGATCACATTGAGATGAAATGATATTGATGTTGATGATGACACTGAGATGAGATGATGTTGATGTTAATGATGACATTGATGAGAGATGATGTTCATGTTGATGATGTCTTTGTGATGGATGTATGTTGTGTATGTACATGGGGGTGCAGTGACCTGTTGGATATCCTTGGAGAGGGAAGATGATTGGTTTAAGAATTTTAAGTATCCCTGGAGAGAAAAAGGGATTCCTTAGAACTTTTAACTATCCACGGTCAGCGCATTGATGATGTTCATGTTTTATACTTCATAATTGCATGAAAATAGTATAAATGGTGGCAGTAAGTACCTGTGATTTTTCATGAGGATAAAAATTTGAGTACTTGGGAGCATATCACTCGATTTGGAAATTATTTTAGGAGAGATTTGTGTTTTGTTATCAATTCTTTCCTAGTTGGTTCCTTTATTTTCTTGATCGAGCATGTAGATTCCAGACTTAGATATATGTAAAAAATGAATTATGATCTGGCATGTGAATGATATGTAATGGTTTAAAATTAATATATAATTGTATTTATTTACGTATTTTTGCATTTTTTTAAGTGTATTATCGCAAAAAATTTATCCTCATTTTCATAATCAAATTAATAGAGTTTTCATTTAAAATTTGAAAATTATACGTTTAGCGTAGTGATATCGTAGCAACGAGGTGGGTCGTTACATAAACAATTAATCAATCCAAGGATCCAGTCCAAGCAAGGAAGAATTTGAGTTCTAGTTTAGTATTTCAATCTTTGTATGAATGTTCATCTTCTTCTTCAATCCTATTTTTGATTTTCATGATTGTGAATGTTCTTAGGAGTTAATTTGATTAATTGTTTATAAGGACATTGGTTGAACTTTCACATTATCTATAGAACTATGATAAATTCATTTTTTTTT
>QARZ01040994.1:1228-12948 GCA_013407115.1 Glycine latifolia
CCAAAGGTCACTTGGGAAAAGCTTGCACTTCAAGCTTCATTTAGGCTTCATTTCAATTTGCATTTTCCTTACATTTTAGTGACATTTAGCTTGTAATTTTGTGGCCTATATAAAGTGCCAAAACTGAATGTAACTAACTTTGGTTCATTAATACAATTTCTGAAAATTGTTGTGAGAGTTTCTCTCTTGTTCTTGTTCAAGAACTTCTTGAGTGTTATCAATGGCTTCCCAATGCTATTGTGGTGATTCTTCCTAGACTTATTGGAGAGCTTCTCCATGGTGTCTTCACCTTCATCCCTAACCTTTCTTCCATCTTCCATTTTCTGCAATTTAAACTTCTAAGACAACCCCAATTTCAAGGAGTGCTGGAAACTTGTGTGTTCTTGAAGTTTGCTTGAAGATTGGGTTCTATTGCAAGGTAGATTTAGGAAAACTTAATGGCTATGGGTTTAGCTGTTACATCATGTGGTATCTAGAGTAGATTACTCATAAGGTATATTTTAAAGAAAACTCCTTATGAACTATATAAAGGTAGAAAACCAAACATTTCTCACCTAAGAGCATTTGGTTGCAAATGTTTTGTTTTAAACAAAGGAAATGAGTCACTTGGCAAGTTTGATTCATAGGCTAATGAAGCTATCTTTCTTGGATATTCATTACAATGCAAAGCATATAGAGTCTTCAATAAAAGAACTTTATGCATGGAAGAATATGTTGATGTTATTTGTGATAAATCTAACTCCTCGGAAGAGGAAAAAAGCTGTGATAATGATGTAGGTCCTATAGAAGAGTATGTGAAACTCAATGGATCAAATGAAAATAATAAGGATGAACCAAATGAAGAGATTAATCAATCAACACCTACTCAAAAGCCTAAGGATTGGAGAACAACAAGAGTTCTCTCCCTTGACAACATAATTGGTGAAGTGACAAAGGGAGTATCTACTAGATCTTCACTAAGGAATTTATGTTGTGATATGGCTTTTGTTTCTCGAATTGAACCTAAGAACATTGATGAATCTTTACTTGGTGAACATTGGATGCTTTCCATGCATGATAAACTTAATCAGTTCAAGAGAAATGAAGTTTGGGAACTTGTTCCTAGACCTTCTTCTCATAAGCCTATTGGCACCAAGTGGGTTTTTAGGAACAAACTTGATGAAAGTGGCATCATAGTTAGAAACAAAGCTAGATTAGCTGCAAAAGGTTACAACCAAGAGGAAGGCATTGACTATGAAGATACCTATGCTCTAGTAGCAAGGTTGGAGGCCATTAGATTACTACTTGCATTTGCATGTTTAATGGATTTCAAATTGTTCCAAATGGATGTAAAGAATGCTTTTCTTAATAGATATATTGAGAGGGAAATCTATGTTGATCAACCTCCTGGTTTTGTTGATTTTAAATATCCAAACCATGTTTTTAAACTAAAGAAAGTTTTTTATGGATTAAAGCAAGCTCCTAGGTCCTTGTATGAAAGATTGAGCAACTTCTTACTTAGCCAATCCTTCATAAGAGGACAAGTGTCAATGATATCTTATTGGTTCAAATATAAGTTGATGATATTGTTTTTGGTTCAACTAATCATTCCTTGTGCAAAGAATTCTCAATATCTAAGTAAAATGAATTTGAAATGTCAATAATGGGAGAATTAACATTCTTTCTTGGACTTCAAGTGAAGCAAATGAAGAATGAGACATTTCTCAACCACACAAGGAACTGCCATGAATTGATCAAGAAATTTGACATGGAGAAAAGCAAAGATGTTGCAACTTTATGGAAACCTCAACTTACCTTGATTTAGATGGAAAAGACAAGAAGGTTAATGAATCAAAGTATAGAGGAATGATTGGATCACTATTGTACTAGACTGCAACTAGACCAGATATAATGCTGAATGTGTGCTTATGTGCAAGATATCAAGCTAATCTTAAAGAATCACACCTCTAGCAGTCAAGAGAATCATCAAATATCTTAAATCAACTCTAAGAGTTAGACTTTGGTATCCCAAAGGTGCATTATTAAATTTAATTGGATACTCAGATTTTGATTTTTCAAGATGCAAATTAGATCGAAAAATCAGAAGTGGAACATGCCATTTATTGGGAAGTTTACTTATATCATGGCATTGCAAGAAACAATCTTGTGTTGCTCTATCAACAACTAGGCTGAGTATATTGCTGTTGGAAGTTGTTGTGCTCAAAGCTTGTGGTTAAATCAACAATTACAAGATCTTGGTGTTGAATTGAAAGAGATTCCTTTGTTGTGTGACAACACAAGTGCTATCAACTTATCAAAGAATCCAATAATGCACTCAAGGACAAAGCATAGAGAGATCAGACATCACTTCCTCAGAGATCACATTCAAAAGGGTAATTGCTCAATTGACTTTGTTGACACAAATAATCAATTGGCTGATATTTTTACTAAACCCTTAGCTAAAGATAGATTTTATGCTCTTAGGAACATGCTAGGTATTCTTGATGAATCTAATATTTGCTAGCATACTTATCATGTGTCTGACTACATGCAATACCACTCACAAATTGACTATGCATCACATATGACAAAAATTTGAATTCTGATGAATGATACTGTTCACTCTGGATGATTGTCTACTTTGATCGATTACTATACATATTAATTGATTCTTTGAGGTTTAGAGACAATTTAGAGTAAAAAACTCTGGAGTAAGCGATTACCGTGAGTTTTAATCGATTACTTAATGCTTGAAAGCTATTTGCAAATTCAAAAATCTTTGGAGTAATTGATTACCCCTTCGTATTAATCGATTACACCATGTTCAGAGTCATATTTCGCCTTGGAATAATCGATTACAAGGGTTTTGTAATCGATTGCTTATGGTGTTTCTGCAAATCTGCATAATTTTCAATGAAATGTAACTGACACCTATCTCTAATTCAAATTCAAAATTTGGTTCAGTGTATCTAGACACTCTTGGAACTCGAAATAGTTGTTACCAAGTTTTTTAAAATTCAAATTTTAAACTTTAAAACCTCTATAAAATCAGGTTTTCAAAATCTAAAATCTTCACACCTGAAAATCACTTTCTCCCTTAAGCAAATTGAGCTAAATCCTTGTGTTCTGCTTCTTTCTCTCTAAACCAAACCTATGCCCATTCCTCTCTTGAAAAGCTCACGATGTCTAACCCATCTGCCTCTAAGAAATCAAAACCAGCAAGAGGAAAGTTGGACAAACCTCAAGAGCTGCTGAGAACAGGCTCAGTACCTGGTTCACCTTTGAAGTTGAGAGGAACAACTACATGTAGTTCAATGCAACCAAGCTTGTCATGCCTCCAAAATATCTAGAGCTTGACTAGTTTATAAATGAGGGATTCAAATTCCCTACAATGTTGCAAGCTCAAGGGATGACAAATTTGCTGGAGATGAAGGGTACTTTTTACCCTGAATTGGTAAAAGTGTTTTACACTTTTGCCAAGACAAACATGGATGGTGTCCTCCATTCCCAAGTGAATGGAGTTGCAATGGAGATTGATGACGCTGTATGGAATGTAGTGGTTGACATCTCTTATGAAGTCAAAACTCTTTCATCCAAATTACTGAAATTAGTTCTTATATTTTTTAGGTAGTATTCAACATGGGTAAGCGATGAGAACATAGTTTCTTAGAAATTCATAAGTTTAATATGGGTAAGTAGTGAGAACATTGTGATGAACCTTTACATGTCGAACCTTAATAAAATTATTATGAAAACTAAAAGTAGGCTCTTTTTGTCTTCTTCTTTGGTTTTTTAACGGTTGGCTTTAAATAAATAATGATTTTTTTGTTTGTAGGCACTTTTCCTTTTGTTGCTTACATCATCATTACAACATTGATTCTTATTGTTAATGACCATCTTCACAGGTACGAATGTCTTTCATAAACCTTTGATACTTTTTTCGTTACAAATGTTGTAATAACTTGTATTAGATGATTGTTGCCTTATATATACAATTAATGTTCATTATAAGTAAACCTTAGTTTCTGATAAGTGCCATATTTTAGAAAAATTAGGGTTTTTAATGCTGGCACTTATCTTTTGATTTTAGTAAATACCTTGATTAAAATGCCCTAAACCTAGTTGTTTTATGTTTTGCGTAAATATGTAGGGACTTATTCACATTTTGGAAGATTCATCCACTCAAATCTGGTGTTTTGATAAGTACCAGTTGTATCCGGAACATCCAAGGCATCCAAAGCAAACAAAGGGGCAAAAAGGACATTTCCTGAAGCAAGAATGGCCCAGAACTCGCCCAGGCCAATCTATTTAGACTTTAACTTGCCTGGGCAAGTGATTTATGAGCATTCTGGTCACCTGGACAAATGGAAGACAACAGCAAGAGGTATTAAATTCGCCCAAGCGAGTGATATACGTGTATTTTGGTCGCCTAGGCAAGTGGACACAAGCAGCACCCCAAAATCTATAAATAGCCATGCAGGGGTGAAGGAGAAGTATGCTTGTTAGGCCAAAGTGAGTGAAACATGAATTAGCTAGCCTTAGATGCTTAGAGAAAGTGAGAGAAAGTGAGAAATTGGTGAGGAAACTCTGCTAGAGTGATTCGAAGATTACCTCTTCATCATGTATTCAATTGATCGTGTGCTCTCCACAATGATCGGCTAACTTCCCTAAGGATTGGATGTAATCTTCTACCCTTAAGTATCTTTTAATATTTATTTATGCATGAATACTTTCTATTTATTATTGGTAATTTCATTCCGTCCTTAATGCTTGATTCTACTTGATCACTAGTTTCATGAAATAAGGTTCTAAGTTTAACTGGAAAGTACTCTTAAAACTTGAACTAAATAATTTTACTCTTTACGTTACGTTGCTAGGAATAGAGCATAACATTTAGATTGCAAATAGCATGTGATTATGATTGTAATGCTGGGGTATTTATTTCATATGCGAGGGATCGATATTTGATAAATATTCTTAGAATTCTCAAATGTGAGGGATCAATTTGGAATGATTTTATGTGTGCATCAATAATAAAAGAAAATAATTTATGCATGGTAATATTAATTGAATACTAAAGGTATGAACAATGAAATCCAATCCTACACTTTTCTTGAATTAATTAAACTCGTCTATTAGCTTCCGTAATTCCAACACACTAAATCTATTATTTCCGCTTTTTCTTTAAATTTCATAATTTATGTTATTTTACATGAAACCCCGTTCACACTCATTGTACATAACTATTAAACTGTTAAGTTTTGTTCGGATTAACTGAGTAACTCAAGTCCCTATGGAGATGATCTTTTATAAATTTTGTAACCTGCAACAATAATTGGTACGCTTGCTAAAAGTCTAACAAGTTTCTGGCGCCGTTGCTGCGGATTTGAGTTGTTTACTCAGTTCTTTTAGATTTAATTTTTCAGTTTAGTATGATTTTTTCTTACTTTCACTATTTACTTTATTTTTTACTTTTGTATATAAATTTTCTTTTATTTTAACCTTGATGCTTACGAGATATTGTAGTTTGCTCTTTTTCCTTTATGCAAAGTAAGTTTTCTACAGATAAACCTTTGTTTGATCCAGAAATCACCAAAACAAAAAGGAAAATTAGGAAGAAAAAGAAACTAGAAGCCAATAAGACATCGGGGGAAACTTCGTCCATTGATCCTCCTTCATCAGAAAAGCCACTTGTACGTGATAATATGGCTGATCGAGGGGAAGATGAAAATAGACCACCAAGGAGAACTCTTGGGGACTATGCTTACCAACAAGGACCAAAGCATTACAACAGCATAGTCATCCCTCCTTTCAATAATAAAGTTGTGGAACTGAAGTCACCATTACTCAATCTAATTGGCTCTCATCCCTTTGCAGGGATGGACCATGAAGATCCTACACTCACTTGTCCATATTTATGGAGTTCTGCAGTACTATGGGAGCTTCTAACGAAGATGCTGAAGCTGTTTACCTTAGAACTTTTCCATTTTCTTTAACAGGTAAAGCAAAGACGTGGCTTCAATCCCAACCAAACAAAAACCTGAGCACATGGGAAGAAGTGGAGGAAAAATTTACTACTAAATTCTTTCCTCCATCAAGATTCATAAGTGCAAAATCAGCCATTGCTACTTTTTCCCAAGGAGTAGATGAACTTCTTTGTGAGACATGCGAGAGATTCAAATCCTTATTGCAGAGGTGCCCAAACCATAATTTTGATGATGTTGCGCAATTACATATTTTCTACAGTGGTTTGAGACCTCTGACAAAGATGATTCTTGATGCCTCAACTGGAGGAACTATGATGTCAAAAAGTCCAAATGAAGCAATAATAATCATTGAATCCAAAGCAGCTAGTGATTACCAGTCCCACCATGATAGATCTCCAACTCAGAGGAAAGGCGTAATGGAGCTGGATACTCAAAATGCCATTCTAGCTCAAAATAAATTGTTAACTCAACAATTGGAGGCCTTAACCAAACAAATAGGCCAACTTTCTCAACAAATTCAGCATGGAGGATCACAGAAAACACACACAGCTCATCAAGTTCAACAAGTTCTGAGATGTGATTTCTGTGGTGGAGAACATCAAAATGGCCACTGTCCAGCACCTGGTGATTGTCAACCAGAAGAGGAGGCTCATTATTTGCAGAATCAGACCAGACCTCAGCAGAATTATCAAGGTTATCGAGGAGGTCCAGGTTCAAATCAACTTATGGTTGGAGACAAAATAATAATAATGCATATACTGCTCCCACTAATCCTCATTTTCCAGGTCCCACTAACAATTCATATGCAGGTCTTTCTAATAGGAATCCATAAAATCAAGCTCAGCCTGATAGATTGTCAAAAATAGAAGACATTCTAACTCAATTTACGCAGATGTCCATCACCAATCAAAAGAATACTGATACTTCCATCAAAAATCTTGAAGTACAGGTTGGAGAACTCACAAAGCAACCTCTCAGAGCATGGAGGTGGATCTTTTTCGACAAACACACAGATCAACCCAAAGGAACAATGTAAGGCAATTATAACAAGGAGAGGGACTGTGGTTAGTTTGAAGGATGATGATGAGAAAAATAAAAATGAAGGAGTTATAGAAAAAAATTATGAAAAGAAAAGAGTTGAAAAAGAAAATGAAAAAAATGATGAAGTGGTGACAAATGAAAAATTGAAGAAAAAAAGGTGATAAGTGAAGAAGAGAAGCAGAAAACAATTGATAAAAGCAAAGCTGTAGTAAATCCTCCACCAGTTCAGCATATGCCTTATCCACATGCTTCATCAAAAAAAGCAAAGGAAAGGCAGTACAAGCGCTTCCTAAATATTTTAAAACAACTGCAGATCAACATTCCTTTCTCTGAAGCATTGGAGCAGATGCCAACATGTGCCAAATTCATGAAGGATCTACTCACCAAGAAGAAAAGATACATGGATGATGAAACAATAGAATTGGATGCAGGTTGTAGTGCAATTATCCAAAAGATCATTCCAGAAAAATCCAGAGATCCCGGTATTTTTACAATTCCTATGGCTATTGGGAGATTATCAGTGGGGAAGGCGCTTCTTGATCTAGGTGCAAGCATCAACCTCATACCCTTGTCCATGATCAAAAGGATAGGAAAAGTAGAAATCAGACCAACAAGGATGACTTTACAGCTAGGTGACAAAACTATTAAGCATCCTCAGGGCATTATTGAAGATGTGTTGGTGAAAGTTGACAAATTCTTTTTTCCAGTTGACTTTGTAGTGATGGATATGGATGAGGACAGTGAAGTTCCATTGATTCTTGGCAGACCTTTCATGAAGACTACCAAAGTCTTGATTGATGTTGATGAAGGAAAACTCACTGTGAGGGTGCAAGATGATGAAGTGCAGTTCAATGTTCTTGAATCTATGAAGCATCCCACTGATAAAAAAGAATGTTTTAGAATAGATGTCTTGGATGAGGTAATTTCTAACTCTAAAATATTGATTTACAAGAAAGATAGTTTAGAGAAAGCACTGATCGAAGAAGGAGATGAAGGTGAAGATAAGGAAAGATCAGAGTATCTTCAATAGCTGAATTATTTCAAAGAAAATCCTTGTCATCAATCTATCTTTGAAGAATTGAAGGAAGATAAGCAAAAAGAGGAATCAAAGCTAGAGTTAAAGGTATTACCTTCACATTTAAAATATGTCTTTATTGCAGGAAATTCCCAGAAACCAGTGATCATTAATGCAAATCTTTCTGAAGAAGAAGAAAAGAAACTGGTAATAGTTTTGCAGAAAAACAAAGAAGTTATTGGTTGGACCTTATCAGACCTAACAGGTATTAGTCCTTCTTATAGTATGCATAGAATTTTAATGGAAGAGGATTATAAACCTGTAGCTCAGCCTCAAAGATGTCTAAATCCAACCATGAAAGAAGTTGTCAGAAAGGAAGTAGTCAAGTTACTTGAAGCTGAAATGATATATCCTATTTCAAATAGCCAGTGGGTAAGCCCTGTAGAGGTAGTACCCAAGAAAGGTGGTATGACTGTTATTAAAAATGATAAAAATGAGCTTATTCCAACTCGTATTGTTACGAGTTGGAGAATGTGCATTGATTACAGAAAGCTCAATAAAGCCACCAGGAAGGATCATTTCCCATTACCATTTATGGATCAAATGCTGGAAAGGTTAGCAGGTCAACAATATTATTGTTTTTCTTGACGGTTATTCAGGATATAATCAAATCAATGTTGATCCTGAAGATCAAGAGAAAAAACTTTTACTTGTCCTTTTGGTGTTTTTGCTTATAGGAAAAGGCCTTTTGGTCTTTGTAATGCACCTGCTACATTTCAGAGATGCATGTTTGCTATTTTTTCTGATCTTGTTGAAAAAAGTATAGAAATATTCATGGATGATTTTTCTTTTTTTGGTTCTTCTTTTGAATTATGTCTGTCTAACCTGGATATTGTTTTGAAGATATGTATTGAAACAAATCTTATGCTTAATTGGGAGAAATGTCACTTTATGGTGACTGAAGGTATTGTATTGGGTCACAAGATCTTTGTGAATGGCATTGAAGTTGACAAAGCCAAAGTGGATGTCATTGAAATATTATCTCCACCAACAAATGTCAAAGGCATTAGAAGTTTTCTAGGACATGCACGATTTTACAGAAGATTCATCAAGGATTTTTCCAAGATTGGCAAACCATTAAGCAATCTCTTGAATAAAGAAGTTCCATTTCATTTTGATGATTTTTGTTTAAAATTTTTTGATACTTTGAAACAAAAATTGATTTCTGCATCTATAATCACTGCACCAAATTGGACCCTTGATTTTGAAATAATGTGTGATGCAAGTGATTATACTGTAGGAGCAGTTTTGGGTCAAAGGAAAAACAAAGTTTTCCATGTTATACATTACGCAAGCAAAGTTTTAAATGAAGCTCAAATTAATTATGCAACAACTGAGAAAGAATTGCTTGCAGTAGTGTATGCTTTGGAAAAATTTAGATCTTATTTGATAGGATCTAAGGTTGTAGTTTTTACTGATCATGCTGCTATAAAATATTTGCTAGTCAAAGATGATTCTAAACCTAGACTTATCCGTTGGGTTTTACTTTTACAGGAATTTGATCTAGAAATCAAGGATAAGAAAGGAAGTGAAAATCATGTAGCTGATCATCTTTTCAGACTTACCAGTGATGAAGTAACCACACAGGGTCCTGATATTCAAGAAGAATTTCCTGATGAAAAGCTATTCAACATTTTAGAAAGATCATGGTTTGCAGAGATGGCTAATTTCAAAGCAGTTGGTGCAATTCCTGAAGATTACACTTGGCACCAGAGAAAGAAGTTTTTCAGTGATGCTAAATACTTTGTGTGGGATGATCCTTACCTCTTCAAAATTGAAACAGATAATCTTCTGAGAAGGTGTGTAACTCAAGGGGAGGCAAGGAGCATACTGTGGCATTGCCATAGTTCACCTTACGGAGGCCACTACAATGGTGAAAGGACTGCTGCAAAAGTTCTCCAATCAGGATTCTATTGGCCTACATTGTTTAAAGATGCCCATGAATATGTTCAGAGATGTGATAATTGCCAAAGAACAGGGGGAATCTCTAGAAGAAATGAAATGCTACTACAAAACATTATGGAGGTAGAAGCCTTTGACTGTTGGGGGATAGATTTCATTGGCCCATTTCCATCATCCTACTCAAATGAATACATTTTATTGGCTGTGGACTATGTCACCAAATGGGTGGAAGCAATAGTTGTACAACATGCTGATGCAAAGATAGTTATTCGCTTCTTAAAGAAAAACATATTTTTAAGGTTTGGTACACCAAGAGTGTTGATAAGTGATAGAGGATCTCATTTTTGCAATGTCCAACTTAAGAAAGTTCTCTAACACTACAATGTTAGCACAAGGTCGCTTCACCTTATCATCCCCAGACCAATAGGCAAGCTGAAGTTTCTAATATGGAAATTAAAAGAATTTTGGAGAAAACAGTTGCTCAATCAAGGAAGGATTGGTCGCAGAAGCTAGATGAAGCTCTGTAGGCATACAAAACAGCATACAAATCGCCTACAGGACTCACACCCTTCCAATTGGTCTATGGCAAATCTTGTCATTTGCCTGTTGAATTAGAACATAAAGCTTACTGGGTATTAAAATTTCTGAATTTTGATCCTAATGCAACAGGTGAACACAGGAAGCTCCAACTTCACGAACTGGAGGAATTAAGGTTTCAAGCATATGAAAATTCTAAGCTTTATAAACAACGAGTTAAATTTTATCATGATAAAAAGCTTTTGAAAAATAATTTTCAACCTAGACAACAGGTTTTGTTATTTAATTCTAGATTGAGATTGTTTATAGGTAAGCTGAAATCCAAATGGTCTGGACCATTCATCATCAATGAAGTCATGCCACATGGAGTTTTAGTCCTTGAAGATCCAGCCACAAAGAGGACATGGATTGTAAATGGTAGCAGAATCAAAACTTATTTGGGTGGTGATGTTGAAAGACTCACCACTGTGATCCACTTCCAAGAAGTTTGAGCTACAGCAAAAGCGTCCAGCTAAGATGACGTTAAAGAAGCGCTTCTAGGAGGCAACCTAGTATATTATAAACCTTTCTTTTTATGCTTTATATTATTTAAATACATAGCTTGCTTAAATATAGGATGAGGCATGTTTCAGGTTAGAAACCATATATAAAAATAAAAAATAAAAATAAAAAAGGGTTTAACTCGCCCAGGCAAGTGAACTATGAACAAAATACTCGCCTAGGCGAGCCTAGCTCTGTAGCACGAATCAGCAAGGTAAAAATCAAATTTTACCCAATTTTTTTTCAAAAAAAACACTTTCATCTTTTCAATTTCTTTGGTTGTGCACTTTCTTCTTCTCTTAAACTCACCCAAGCGCAGCTTTTATCCCTCATCCCACTTCAATCAAATGGCTTCTAAGAAACTGTCAACCAAAAGAGCCAGACATACCGGAGAAGGGTCAAGCTCCAATCTTCCTGCAGATTTTATATTTGATCCTCAGAGGTTCCGTAGTGAGGAGCACCAAAAGCGGTTTGAAATCATTAAGAACTGGTCGTTCCTTAGAGAACGGAGAGTTCAGTTAATGGATGGTGAATATCCAAAATTCACTGCAGAGCTTGATAGGAGACGTTGGATGTAACGCCTCTTTCCAATCTCTCGTGCTTGGTTGATTTTAGATAAAATATTGTGTTCGCTTTGTATTAGAATTAGATTGATTAAA
>QARZ01040994.1:17948-121748 GCA_013407115.1 Glycine latifolia
TTATACTACCTCTCATTAATCATTTTATTCTTATAATTGACTGTAATTTCTAAAATTTGGGGTGTTACATTGGAGGCCACTTGCAACACCACTACAAAAATTTGATCCTGCCATAGTCTCATAATTTTATGCCAATGCATGGACGATTGAAGAAGGCATTCTGGATCAACTTTCCTTAGTCCATGGCCAGTGGATTCCTTATGACCCTGATGCTATTAATCAATTTTTAGGGAATCCACTAATTTTAGAGGAAAGACAATTTTGTGACTATACTATAAGGCGGAGCATCCTTGGAGGGTTTGATGAAGAAGCTGTAGTCCAATTACTCTGTTTACCCGAATGCAATTTTGCTAGAAATATGGCAGGTAGCAGGGTAAGACTACTGAGAACCAACATGAAAACTTTAACCCAAATATGGATGACCTTACTCCTTAGCAATGTGCTTCCAAGTGACCACCAATTCTGATTTGACTATGCCTAAATGTTAACTCATTTTTAGTTGCATAGAAAACCTCAGTATTAATGTGGCACAATTGATCTCAGAGGCCATTCATCAGTTTGTCATCACAGAACCCCCTCGACATCCGCTAAACCCAAAAAAATCCAACAAGGCACTTGGATTTCCTGCTTTAATTACTGGTTTATGCCAATTTTATGGAGTTCAGGTACAACCTTCCAAGACAATCCGACCTCCCATCAACCGGGCATTCATTGAAAAATATTGCCTAGCTAGATAAGTGGAGCAGCAGCAGCCACAAGAGCCACCATCCTTGGAATCCATTTCAGCTCATCTTCAGAGGATGGAACTCTAGATGCATACTTACATGCAGCATATGACTGACCAGCAGGCTGCCAACTACAGGGGTCAAATGCAACTAAATGAAAGTTTCTACAACTATACACATCATTAACATCGCTAGGATCCAAACCCTTTCCCGTGGCCCACTCCTGATCAGTTCAGAGCTAATGTTGCATGGCCTGGGGACAGGCCTATTTTTCAGGAGGAGATAGGTCCTGCAGCTAACCAAGAAGCTGCAAATGAAGGAGAAGGAGAAGAAGCAGCTAATGAGGATGATGATGATCTGCTGCATAATCTGGTTGATTATCTTGTTGAACTACAAAATTCATGACATTTTATTGATATCTCTTTATCATTTTCTTTATGGCTTTTTGATATTTCAAGTACTATAATTTCTCAATTACTTTTTCATGACATATGATGCATGGATATGATTTAGGCCTTCTTTCTTCTTGAACATTTTAAAGCCACTAGCCAAAAAGCCATGATTTAGATAATTTTGCGTTAATGATTTTTATTAGTTTTATTATACACAACTCTGATGGTGTACACAGAAGGTTACCTCTTCTTGGAAGTACACATTTTTGATAAATTTTTGTTTTATTATAAAAAAAAATTGGGACTTAAAAGACAAATATTTCGGGAACACAACATGTTTTGAAAAGAATCAACGGATTTGAAAAACTGCTTTTTAGATCAGAACTCAACAAAATTTATTTTTGAAAACCTTGAGAAAAGAAAAACAAAATAATGACTTTCTCGAATACCAAATGAAGGTAGACATTTTTACATGAATTTAATAATGAACAACTTTTGAAAACACTGAATTGATTTAAACATGAAAACAAGCCTTAAGCTTAAGTGACTGAGTGCACCCACATAAATTGCTTTAAGTGTCCTCGCTGATATGTTTAATAGTTGATTTTGTATGAATTTCTAAATTTTCATGACATATGATGCATGGATATGATTTAGGCCTTCTTTCTTCTTGAACATTTTAAAGCCACTGGCCAAAAAGCTATCCCAATATATGATGATTTACCACTTGCTAGCCCTTTTGAGCCAACAGACTTATAATTTTGTTGGAACACTAGCCTAGGTTAAGAATTTCCTACCTTACATTAAGTTAGGAGAGCAAGAAGGGATTTTTTTAAGGAACTTTTTACCATTTGGATGGCTAATATGATAGAAAAGCTATGGTTAAAAAAATAAAAATAAAAAGAAGAAAAGAAAAAAGGAAACAAAAATTCTTGTGTTCTAAAGTATACAAAGTGTTGTAATTTTTAAAGTCAGGTGATTGAGCGGTTGATATGAGAAAAATGAATATCTTGGAAGATGGATGGTTGATTGGAAAATAGTTGTCTTATCTTTATTTGCTCTCCTATTCTTAAGATAACTTTGAATATCCAGAAAAACCAAGATTTCCTTCAAACTCAGGCCCAACCCTTAAAAGTCCTGAAGATCCATGATAATTATGTACTTTGATTTGATGGGAAATGAACTGTAAAATTAATCTATATACATATCAGTGTTGGAATTGAGAAGAAACACTTACCTGTGGGAGAAATAAACACCTTTGAGAGGTTTTCCTCTGTTTGAATCAATCAAGTGTTTCCTCTGATGTTCTTTAGAAATAAATTGTAAATTGATCTTAATCTCATTTGGTTTGATAAAATCCATTTTTTGTATTTTCAATTCTCATGGTTGTTTATTTGAAAAGTATGTTCTCATCAATTTTTTTGAAAGTTGATTCTTTACAAACCATGTTCATATTAAAAGTTTCTTCTATATTACTTATGCTCTTATTTTTTGTATTGTTATTTTTACTTTGCTTGAGGACAAGCAAGATTCTAGGTTAGGGGGAGTTGATAAGTGCTATATTTTAGAAAAATTAGGGTTTTTAATGCCGGCACTTATCTTTTGATTTTAGTAAATTCCTTGATTAAAATGCCCTAAACCTAGTTGTTTTATGTTTTGTGTAAATATGTAGGGACTTATTCACATTTTGGAAGATTCATCCACTCAAATCTGGTGTTTTGATAAGTACTAGTTGTATCCAGAACATCCAAGGCATCCAAAGCAAACAAAGGGGCAAAAAGGACATTTCCTGAAGCAAGAAAGGCCCAGAACTCACTCACGCCAACCTATTTAGGCTTTAACTCGCCTGGGAGAGTGATTTATGAGCATTCTGGTCGCCTGGGTGAATAGAAGACAACAACAAGAGGCATTAAATTTGCCCAGGCGAGGGATATACATATATTTTGGTTGCCTGGGCAAGTGGACACAAGCAGCACCCCAAAATCTATAAATAGCTATGCAGGGGTGAAGAAGAAGCATGCTTGTTAGGTCAAAGTGAGTGAAACACGAATTAGCTAGCCTTATGTGCTTAGAGAAAGTGAGAAATTGGTGAGGAAACTCTGCCGAAGTGATTCGGAGATCACCTCTTCATCATGTATTCAATTGATCTTGTGCTCTCCACAATGATCGACTAAATTCTCTAAGGATTGGATGTAATCTTCTACCCTTAAGTATCTCTTTTAATATTTATTTATGCATAAATATTTTCTATTTACTATTGGTAATTTCATTTCTTCCTTAATGCTTGATTCTACTTGATTACTAGTTTCATGAAATAAGGTTCTAAGTTTAACTGGAAAGTACTCTTAAAACTTGAACTGAATAATTTTACTCTTTACGTTACGTTGTTAAGAATAGAGCATAACATTTAGATTGCAAATAGTACGCGATTATGATTGTAATGCTGGGGTATTTATTTCATATGCGAGGGATCGATATTTGATAAATATTCTTAGGATTCTCAAATTTGAGGGATCGATTTGAGATGATTTTATGTGTGCATCAATAATAAAAGAAAATAATTTATGCATGGTAATATTAATTGAATACTAAGGGTATGAACGATGAAATCCAATCCTACACTTTTCTTGAATTAATTAAACTCGTCTTATTAGCTTCCGTAATTTTCCGTAATTCCAACACACTAAATCTATTGTTTCCGCTTTTTCTTTAAATTTCGTAATTTCTGTTATTTCACAAATACATGAAACCGCGTTCACACTTGTTGTACATAAATATTAAACTGTTAAGTTTTGTTCGGATTAACTGAGTAACTCAAGTCCCTGTGGAGATGATCTTTTATAAATTCTGTAACCTGCAACGATAATTGGTACGCTTGCCAAAAGTCTAACAGTTTCTTGTTTATGATTCAATACAATGATTCTTCTGGACAGTTTGGATTAATCATTGTATTGAATCTTGAATTGTCTGTTTGGACAGTTTGGAAATAGTCATTTTTTTATAGTAGATTCATATGTATAGATTAAGTTGATTTTCTTAAATTTGATGAAATTTTGGTACAATACATTTCAGTTTGTTCTCTGGGTGCATACTTGATAGTGGTGAAATTCATGTAACCGCTTTCAGGTCGTGTACTTGGAGATCAATGCGAAATACTGCAGAAATTTTGTCAAATTTAAGAAAAGAGACTTAACCTTTACATATGAATCTACTATAAAAATGTAATCCTAAATGGGAAAGGGCCACACTTTTAATGAAAAAAGTGAGGTTTTCATGCATGGAATAACTTTGTGAGTATCATAGAGTTATTAATTATATGGGTCGAAGTTGGATGAATGCAAGTCGCATGAGTGCTGAATATAAGGAAGGTGTTAAATAGTTCTTGGAATTTGCATCCTAAAGAAGTCAACCGGTTGAGGATGGAAAATATTTTTGTCCTTGTATAAACTGTTTGAATGGGAGACGACAAGCACTAGATGACATACGAGAACATATTTTGTGTGATGCGATTAAGAAGAATTATACGACATGGATATGGCATGGTGAATTGACAGACATGCAGAGGGAGTCTCAAACTAAAGCGATTGATGTAGACATTAGAGATCGATTAGAGGATAAGATTCGTGATCTCAGACAAAAGTCTTTTTAGCAAGCACATGCCCCTATGTATGATACATTGGAAAGTGATTCAAAGAAGCCTTTGTATTTGAGGTGCAAGAAGTCTTTGAAGCTATTGTCAGTGGTGTTAACTCTAGTTAATGTGAATGCTAGATATGGATAGAGTGACAAAAGCTTCACTTCAATGCTTTAGGTAGTTCAGGATTTTGCAGAAGAAGCTATTGAATTTTGTTCATAGTACATTAAAAAGGCAAAGCCTATTGGGCTTCCTGAGTCTCGGCGTGACGAGAGAGTGTGAGGTAAGGGTTCCCAAGTCTCAGGGATTCATACCGCCTCTTGAGGTTGAGGTTGGTCCTTCTTCTGCCTGTGTCAGCACGAAGGAAAGCTGTGTTGATCCCTTGGGGCAGGACCCAGACACGGGTGCATCAAACGGGCGAGAGTTGTATGTTGATGACAATCCTCCCCGCCTGGTTGCCCTTGGAAGACTTTATGAGGGGTCGATAACTGTGGGTGTTGAACAAGTTAGAGATGCTGATGCTTCTGTCCCTGTACCTACTGAAGAGGTCCAGTTAGTGGGGTAGGCCCTTAACACCTTCCTTGCTTGGCCGACACATCTTGTACAGAATATTTCAAAAAAAGGTATTTCCTTTTTGTTGTGTTTATTATCATTCAAAATGGATTTGTTACATATAAAGTGTTTATTGTCATTAACTTATGTTTATTAACTGTGTAGGATAAATAGGGAGTCGAGGGACCGGTGAAACCTGTACATAAGCCAGAAGCTGATGACAATCCCCTATACCAGATAGCATTGATGATCCCCAGCTATTCCTCAGGCCAATGTAGGTGTCGTGGGATACTACTATGTTTGGGGTGTATAATAACAACGCCCCCTTGTACATAAAAAATGAAGATATTTCTGAAATAACACATGGTGGTCAATGTCTCAACATCTCTGTGTTAAAACGTGGATTCTGTAAGTCACTTTACATTACGGTTCATTATTGTTGATTGTTTCAAATTAATGCATAATTTACTGGATTTTTAAAACAATAGGCATATGAATGACCTAAGTCTGCAATCGGATAATGTCTCTGTGTATGGATTCCTTGAGCCATAGTCCATACATAGATCTAGTCAATCATAATTTGAATCTGAAGACTATATTAAGAAATGGATGCAGACTTCACAGAAACATGTATACCTAGCAGCATACTTGAATGGATAAGAAAAATTGTACAAATCAAATTAAATAAATAATGCAGTATAATAACTTAATGTTCTCCAATGTAGTGCACATTGGCAAATGGTCATTATATGTCCTAAGGACAATGTTGTCTTGTGGTTTTGTTCCTTGCATAATAAGCCAGATAACTACTTTAAATGAATTATTAACAGGTAAGTTGTAATTTCTAAGACATTTACTTTATTATTGGAAAGACATGAATATGTTAATTGTACAATATGCATGCATGTTTTTCTTAACCAATGCTTTGAATGGATTCAATGATACTTGAGGAACTAAATCTAAGGCTACTCCTAAATGGATTGCAATTAAAGTAAGTCATTTAAATAATGGTTGATGTCTTCAAAATTACTTTTATTACTATTTACACTAATTTCTTTTTAACTTTGAATATGTTATTCAATTTAGTGTAATAAGCAAAAAGGAAGAACTAAGTGTGGCTATTATGTCATGCATTGGATGTCAACGGTAGTACAAGGAGGCTTCAGGGATAATTGGGACATGGTAATTGTTTACTTCAAAACTAATTTTATTTGTTATACTTATTTTTATTTATACTTGTTAAGTTATGTTTTATTATATCATGTAGTATACTAATCTTATAATGACCCTGCGATAATCCGGGGTCGTATGAACTAGTTGTCACCTAAGGAGGGGGTGTGTTTTGGAACTCGGATAAGAAGGGGTTGTGGATAGCACTTTCTTCAAATCCGGGATCGTAGTATATGTTAATAGTATAGGAAGATCGGATGACTGCCACATAAGTGGTGTATATATATAGCACTCTTAGGTAAAAGCGCTGATGTATAGAAAGGAACTCGGACAAGGAAGGAAAGAGCGACCGGGTAGCGAACTTGGCTGAGCTCGTATATTTCTTTTCCTTGAGAGACCGGGTTGCGGTATTGGTAGAGCTCGTGTTTTCCTTTTCTTTAAGGTCCGAGTTGTGATCTCGGATGAGCTCGGATGATCTCGAATGTATTACCGAGTTGGGATCACGGATGATCTCGGATGTGTTACCGAGTTGTGATCTCGGTGGAGCTCAGAGGAGCTCGTATTTGGTTGACTTGTAAGAGCTACCGGGTAGAGAGACCAGAATAGCTCGTAACCCCTTTTGATAGAGTTACCGGGTTAGGAACCCGGAAGAGGTCGGGAGGAATCTTGGACTTGTGAAGTACCAAGTTAGGAACTCGGATGAGGTCGGATTAGATCGGATGAGGTCGGAGGAGGGCAGAACCTTTGGACATACTATTGTACCAAGGACGGGTTCTTATGCAATCGATTACATAAGCACTCGTAATCAATTAATTCGAGTAGTACTTGCTTAATACTATCTATATATGTCTCTACCTTTTCACTTTACAAAAGTTACACGTGTTGACTCCCTGCCTATTGTTTTGACGCGGGAGGATTATCATATTACATTATGACGTGTGTCAACTTTTAGGCTATTTAAGGTATGTATGAGTGGAATATTTTAGTAGTAAGCTAATTCCCACCGTCTTTGCTAAAACACTTTCTCTCTCATATTCTATTTTCCTTCATTGTTAAAGTGAGAAAAACTTCCTAGATAACCATTCCTTGACCTAAACACCTTCACATCCAATGTAAGGATTGAAGAGAATCACCATACAAATTAGTTTCCATCCTTTGTTAGTAATGAAAACCATCAGGTGAGGAGATCATTTTTCCAAAGAAAGATTAAAGTTTCAACCTTTAAGAGTTAGAAGGCACGTTAAGGACATCCAAGCTTGGAGAAGCTGTCTTCTAGCCTTCCTTGGTGTTTTTAAGGTAAGATATGTAAGTTTTACCATTTTCTTTGAGTTTAGGATTTGAGAGGAAAAATGACCCATATGAGTTAGAGCTGGTTTTGGGTTGTGTTTCTTTGAAAAAGTTTGCTTAGGAGGTTGTTGTGATTATGGTGCAATCTTGAAAGCTAAGTTTCTGGGTTTTGGGTATTTTGTTGTGCCAGAGCGATTTTTGTGGTGTTTACAAGTCAATGGTTGGTTGGTTATGCTTGAGATCTGAAAAAGAACTGGGTTTTTTTCGTGAAACGGTTGAGAACCGTTCTTGATATCTTTCTTGCCTAGCGTAGGGCATGATAAAGGAGATATCGGTGATTGTGAACACAAGGCTGAGAGAGCTGGTGCAGTGATCAGAGAAGGTAAGCTCTCTGTTCTTGGGAGATTGTATCCCTTGATTGTGTTCCACCATACTCTTGAGGAGTTATGGTTATTGTATAATGCAGTGTGTGTATATAAATTGTGTGTTACTGCTTTTTGATTGAAACATACATGTAAATGATTTGTATTGTGATGTTTGTATTGTGGTTGAGGAAGCCCTCTGGCCAGGGAAGCGGACCATATATGAGAGTGTAAGTCTCATCCGGGATGAGCTTCTCGACAATTCATATACGTCCGAGTGCATGAGATATGCACGAAAGACTCATCTGGGATTAGCATATGTGCATGAGATGTGCACGGGTGATATACATTTGTGCATGAGATGTGCACTAGTGAACTTGTATATCTGTGCTGGAATGGCACATTGGTGTGATTATGTACATGTGATGTTTATGAAAGCCGGGATGACTATGTTTTTATTTTCTTAAAAGGCTGAGATGGTTATACTGTTGTTTTTATTAAAAGGCCAGGTTGGCTATGTTATATGTAATGCCAATATAGATGTTATGTACTGTGGAAGTGAACCAGGGCGAGAAGAGACTCCAAGAACCCTGAGTTTACTGAGATTGTATCTCACCCCGGTTGGGGATTATATTTTATTGCAGGTAATAGCCAACGAGTAGAGGACGGGGTCCGGGATAAGAGAACCGAGTAGGGGTCATTCGGGGGATCTCAATTGAGAGGCCGGGTAAGCTGTTAATCGAGGATCCCGGACAAGAGGCCAAGACGAGTTTGAGGATGCGAAAATCGGAAGGCGGCCTTGTGCAAGCCTGTTGACTCATTTTGATTATATATTTTGTAATTTGTAATGTATGTACATTGTGTAACAATACCAAGTGCCGGGATTGTATATA
Organism: Glycine latifolia; assembly: GCA_013407115.1. Lineage (NCBI taxonomy): Eukaryota > Viridiplantae > Streptophyta > Magnoliopsida > Fabales > Fabaceae > Glycine > Glycine latifolia. The sequence goes on from QARZ01040994.1 coordinate 26,964, forward strand.
AAAATTTCATACATAATGTTTTGTTAGTATTGTATTACGTAGAAGGACGTCTTATATATTTTATTGCTTCCGTATATTACTTTGTACGTTAAATAATTGTTGCGCTTATGACCATAATATAATGATAATGAACCAGATGCATACATGGTCGTTACAGATCTAAGACCATTGGAACTTGTAATAGCCAGTATGCATCCAGGTTGTTAACATTCCATTATGGTCGTTAAGCGCAATAATTAATATAACAAAATAATTAAGGAAGCAACTAATAAAATGACGTCATCATACGTCCACATAAGATAAAAGCTTTGCATTATTTATGGTAATAGTTCACGAGTTTACAAGTATAAAAAACCCCAGGTATGATACCCTTCAGGGCCGGTTTACAAGCATGTGTAAATACATAACCAAAAGTACAAAGCCACATGCTCCCAAAAGACTAAGGTTCAGGAAGAACCGATCCCAGCTCGGTCTCTCGTCCGGAATCTCTTAGACTGCCTCGCTACCCGGGCCTCTTGCCCTGGGATCCACCGTCCTCCCTGTGCTCATCACCTGCAATAACAATATAATCCCCAACCAAGGTGAGATAACAATCTCAGTAAACTCCGGGTTCTAGAGGGTTTCTCCTTTCCCAGGTTCACTTCCACCACACAAAGCATCAAAACTGCATTACACAAGCTAGCCATCCTGGCTTACAAAAGAACACATCACATGTATACAATCACACGAATATAACAAGAGAGATCATCCAACTTAATGGGCACATTCTCTCTGGGTTCTGTGCAGACGTCTATGGCTCTAAGTCCATATTTGTCCATTCTACTGGCCAGAGAATCTCATACATCACAACATAGCATCATAGTGCAGATCATATACATGTTCTCAATCAGAAAGCAATAACACCCAATTTCAATACATGCATCATGACATACAATAACCATCACTCCCTCAGAGTATGGTGGAACGCGGTCCAGAGAAGGACTCTCAAGAACAGAGAGCTTACCTGTTCTATGTTCCTCACTGGTTCACCCAACCTCGTGATCCCGAACACCACGATCTTCAGCATTACGCCCTACATACATGCATGCAAGAAATCAGTAATGGTTTTCACCCATTGCATGTAGAGGAACTCGATACATTTCTAGGTCACCAACATGAGTCACCCATAGGCGACATGCAGAACTCCAAAAGGGTTCATCAGATCTAACCCAAAATCGATACCAGTTATATCCTAAGGTTGGACCAGTGCTCCTTACCTCTAAGGTTGTTAACGAGGCTAGAGAACTGCTTCTCAAGCTCCAACGTCCTAAAGTCACCTTCTCTTCCCTAAACCAGAAACTTTCTTTGTTCGTCAATGGCGGAAACAGAGAAGGAAAAGAGAGAAGGAACACCTTTTTGGTGGAGGGACAGAGGAAGAAAATGGGTCGTGCACGAAATAACCCACACGCACGCTATATAAATACTCTGAGAGTTAACGCACGTCACATACGTCACTAAGTCAACGCGTGTTACTCCAGTGACCTGATAGTCAATGCGGATCACGTGCATAGTTTAAGCTTGATAAATCACCAACTATCGGGTTGGCGAGTCAAGTGCATATGACTTCCCATAGGTAAGTGTAGCCCAGATAACCTTGTCCGGGTTCCCACCCTGGCCATCACCACCCGACCTCGTTCGGGTTCTTGCCTTGGTACTTCATGAGTTCGAGGTTCCGCCCCCCTCCCGATCTCGTCCAACCCAAACTGCAATTACTTACCCGGTACTCGTAGGGAAAGGATACACGAGCTCGTTCGAGGTCGCTACTCGATAGCTCGAAGGAAAAGAAGAAAGGAGTCATCCGGGATCACTACCCGATCACTCTTTCCTTCCTTGTTCGGGTCCCTTTCTTTTCAGTGCTTTTTCCCAAGATACACACGCGATAACTCGGTCACACTCTAACCCAGTTTCCTTGTAAATACTAACACACTCAGTACGAACTCGGCTTCAAAAGGTTCTATTTACACCCATCCCTTATCCGAGTTCTAATTTGCACCACCTTGTATGACACCCCGGTCACACGAATCCAGATTAGTCACAAGGTGATTACCATAATTATTATTACTACTACGTAATTACAACATTAAAACGTTAAAGTGCCACGTGGACACTCGAGACCTTACAGAACTGGAGAGATTGAAGGCAATTCGAATTCAGTGGGCAAGATTTTATCTTAGAGTTAGAAATGAAACACTAGGTGGTTAAGAGATTTTAAACCAATTGTATAAATAGTTTAATTACAATCGCTTATAATGTATTGACATTATTGTTTTCTTTGACCATTACAATTCATAGTAGCTTTTTATTGTATTGAATCTGCTTGGATTGGTCTATTTTTTAATTTACAGGTTTGGGTAATATTAAAAAAATAGACAATATATTAGAAAAAACTACAAAAATCAACATTGATTTTTCAGTAAAAACTTATGTTGATTAATGTCTATCAACATCGATTTTAAGTAAAAATGATGTTGTTTAATGCAAAACAACATCAGTTGTATATCAACATTGGTTTTTAGTAAAAACTGATGTTGTGTGCATTAAACAACATTAGATTTTACTGAAAACTGATGTTCATTTACACAAAATAACATCGATTGTTGCTAAAAATCGATGTTGATTAATGAACATCAATATCATGTTTTAGTAAAAATCGATGTTGTTACATAATTCAACATCGATTTTTGGTAAAAACCGATGTTGTTTAATGCATATTGTACATTTTTTTTTGTTTATTTCTTATTAGGCGACGTCATTTTTTCTTAAAAATTGATGTTGTATATTTTTGTTAACATCGATTATTGAAAACAGATGTTAATGTTTATACTTTTAACGTCGGTGATTTCAACATTGGATAAAAACCAATGTTGAAAACCCAAAAAAATCGATGTTAAAAGCCTATTTTCTAGTAGTGCTTAGAGGGACCTCGCTCTTGTATCTCCTCGTGAGTTTCCTAACTTTTCACTTACTTGAACATGATAACTTTCTCTTTGAAACTCTTTCATAATAACATTTTCCTAAATAATTCATTTTCATAAACAATCATAAATTAATCACTCCTTAGTGACATAAAGTAGCCTTAGCCCTTTGTAAATCGACATCGTGGTACGCCGAGCGTGCAGCTCTCGGATGTGACTAGTACCAAGCTAGGTCCTATCTTACATCATTGAGGGGATACTCTTTTTTGAAATCCTTTATTGAAACTAAAACCTTTTTCTTAAAAACCCTTACTAAAACCTTAGTGGAAACTCCAAACCCTTTCTTTTCAAAGAGATATAGGTATAGTTTTAAGCGTCTTAAGTATCTTTTATTAGGAGAGGTTCATCGTTGCATACATACAATCCCAAACATAAGGCACCATCTTAGAAATACAGTACAAACAATGCTACCAATACCATTAATAACAACTCATCATAGCATAAAAAAAATCATAGATTATATACAAGGAAGCAAGCCCAGGGAACAACTATGTCAATATAACTTTTAGCTATCCTTAAACAACTCTTTGGAGGGTTATAAACATGTTCTCTGCCACCCACACTCGCCCAATGAGCATTGCTTGCCTAGCTAGCAAACTTCCTTGGGAGCTTGCTTGCCCTGCGAGCACTGTGATTCTATAGAATCACGATTTTGTGAGATTTGCACAAAGGGAGCTAACAATGGTTTCCTATGCATCCTCAAGCTCATAAATCAAGTCCCAAACACTTCTATTACATATCTAACTGATTAAACTTCTCAAAAAACTCATCAATCAAACATAATCATCAAAATCCCCAAATCTCATAACTTAGGGTTCAAAAAGAGAAAGAGGGGAAAGAGGGTAAAATAAGCCCAAACAAGGAATTAATGTGGCTAAGGGGGAAGCACTCACACTATGGAGGTATTGGGTCAAAGCTTCGGGCACTAGGTCTCTAATCTTTGCTTTTTCTCCCTCTTCCTCTTCTTCCTTTTCTCCTCCTTATATCTAACTCTTTCTTTCTATCTATCACCTTCTCTCTCTAACACTCCCTCCCACTCCTTACTTAAAATTGTGTGAGTGCAAGTGGGCTTGGTGGGCCTTGGCCTACCTTGGGTCTTTGCTTCCTATTTGGGTCTCGTTATCTTATTCTCGCTAGTTCCTAATATAAAGTATCTATTATTAATAATGCCTAAGGGTATCCTTTAAACATTAATTATAAAAGTTATTCCTTAAAAGATATATTTTGACTATTATTTTTAAAGTCCATAAATTTGGGATATTATACCTTACTTAACCCTTTTTTATCTTCAATGGTGTTATAGATAGAATACCAACTCACAAGACACTTAACTTCTTGATCATAGGAATAATGCTAAAAAACGTTGCCATAGAAATATTGTGAAAAACACTTACTTTAAAATGGTATGCAAAACCTTCAAAATAGGGAAGAGATATACGTTGAGGAAGGACCAACATTGTGATCTATTGCAAATTCAGAAGGGAAGATTCCCCCAATTTGTCCACATTGCATGGAGTTGCAAAAGGGGATGTGAGATTTGCCAATGGATCTATGGTGTTCGATGATGAATCTAGGATATTAATACGATTACGTATACAAGGAAAAACATGCTATGGTGTAGAAAGAAGGATCCACATTTTTCGTGAGGACATTAGTTAAATTATCCATGTTAACTACTTTATTTTTATTACCCAATCACGCTAATATATTCAAATATGCTCTACCTAGATAGATCTTGACCATCATTTAAAACAATAGTAGATCTAACGAACGAGAAAAATTTTCCCACAATGAGAGGCATGTCATGTTTTCCCATTGTAGCCACAACTATGATATAAATCTATTAAAATTCAAACTATAAAATCTTGATTATAGAAGTCTTTTAAAAAATATTAAAAGTCATTACATTCCTACATACTACTTTAAAATCTTTAAGATTTTTATACCATAGTAGTCTTTTAAAATCTCAATCTAATACTTAGTGAAGAATCCAAAAAATTTATGTTGTGGACAATACTTTAATATAATTTGTGGGGGTAGTATGGATAATATACATTAATCTTCATACTCTATTTTAAATTATGGGGACAATTTATTGTTACACGTGTATATTATACTAAGCAACATTTTTAAATTAATGGGGATGTAGATTAGTCTTTAGGGGTGGGTATATGGGCTTAGGTTGCAGACTGGTTTGTTTAGCTCATAGACCAAAGTTAATGGACCTACAAAATTACATCATCCAATTATTGGGATTTTGGGCCTAACAAGTCTATGGGTCTAGTGGGCTAAATCCGTAAGGCTCAAGGTTTGTTTGATTATATATATATAGAATCCATTTATACTAAGTGTAAAATTAATGTTTTGGTGTAATTTGACATTAAATCTCAGTCACTCAATTTAAATAATCTAAAGGTTGAAATTGATTCAATTTTATAAAATTCAAAATTTCTAGTTAGCATGTCTCGAGATATGATTTTGTTATTTCTAATTAAACTAATTGATCAAAATCATTAATGATAGTACCAAATAATGTTTTCCATGATATTTTCCAATCTTATCTACATCAAAGTTTGAAGTTCATAAAAAATATATTTACTAGATTTTGAATTCCATAAAAAATATTTAGAATTTATGTGCATTTTTCTTTGCTTAGAAAATGAAAAGTTTAAAATTCTTGACAATTCAAGACTCATTGAAGCGTTCTCGATACAACTAGCAATTGAACTTTTGTAAGTTTGTTTTCTGACATGTTATTGTTCAATACTATCAATACCATAATCAAATTTTGCATAGTTTTATTCAATGTACAAGTAGAATTAGTTTTTTTAGCCAATAGTAATGTGATTTTATTTAATGGCAATAGTTTTGTTTTTCAACGACGTAATGATTCAATGAATAGGTACCCTTAAACCATATATAGAGTATGTTTGAATACAAGTCATAAGTATTTTTAAAAGCTTTTCTATTAAAAATATAAAACTTTTTTTAATAGAGAATCTCTCAAAAACACTTTTAATCTTGTATCCAAATATGTTAATTGTCAATTATAATTGAGAGAAATGTGGTTCTCATATGATCATTACATACAATAAGTCTTAAAAGAGGAGTAAGAGACTCTAGTTTATAGGAGGTTGGTGTTCTAGAGTATTGGGCAAAGCTTTTGCTTCATTCTTTACATGAGTTATGTGATTTATAGGGAGTTGGTCACTTCTTATACTAGGTTTGAGTTTATTAATAATTTTGACTTTTTTGAAAGAAAAAATAAAATTGATTTATACCTATCCATATATAATGTTTTTCTTGTGTAGTGGACTATTTTATATGATCATATCTCATGACTTGTTAACTAAATTTTTAAAACTTTATAATTAAATTAATTTTAGTCTTTAGATTATTTCAATTGAGTGATTGAGATTGAGTGTAAAACTAATATATAGAGATTAATTTACATTGGTATAATTTTGATGATCATTATATCATTCTTTAACTTATAGGATAGAAAACACTTTTTATAATAAGAAATCAGAATTTTTATTAATAGCTCTTAGATTATAATTTTAAAAAACCAACGGCTCAGATTAAAACTCATCTAAAACCAATGACGTGCCTTTCTATATTTCTCTTGCTATTCAGATTTTCGTATACGTTTTTTCCTCACAGGCTCACACCCACCGACGCTGCCAAAGCAATTCTTCACCTGTACTGTTGTACAATTCTGCCACATAAACACGATGCATTTATTTGTTCACCATGATCACGATCACGGACGTCAGGGAATAGGAATTAGCCAATAAAAAAGGCTTAATTTCAAAATCCCGTTAGCTTAACAAAGGAAAGGAAAAGAAAACAAAAATTTCTATTATTTGACACATTTACAATTTAAAAAAAAATGAATTTTCGGTATGTTTATTGAGTTCGCCCAATTTCACAAGATAAATTCGAACGAGAAAATAGAGTTCATTTATTCTGTAAACCGAACTAGCCTAATCTGTCTAAACCTACAAACTTTGTGAGATGGGCCTTAAACGAATTAGGTCGACCCGTATACCTAAGTCTATTCGTCCTGTTATTACTTCCCAAATTTAGTGCAATAGAAATGCAAATATAAAGATGCGACGATAATATTTTTGTTTTTTCGTCTTTTTAACATAAAAAAGAACAATATTTATTTTAATCACTACACATTGTTAGTTTAAAATTAAGATTAATAATTTATAATTAAATGATAATATAAAATAACTATTTTATACTCATTATTGATTGACGTGAATATTATAATTTTTTTATCATGCTTTCTTGCATTTATATTCCTATGAAGAGGGAATAGGAAAAGTGATATAATTTTACTTAAATTATTTTAAATTTTAAAAACGATTCTAAAAAATATTAAAATATAATCAAACATAATTTTTTAAAATATAAAAAATGATATTTTATATTATATTCCTAACATTTCTAAGAACGTGAGAATATTCCGTTAAAAAAACATTTCTTTTATTGCTCTGCTGTTTCGTGAGAAAATCCACCGTAAGTCAGAGAAAAACTTCCAGAACGCGGAAACTATTGCATATAATGTTGACCCAACATTTTATGCTGCTTGACGCGGTAAGAGAACGTGGTTGCGAAAGATTCATCTTCTTCCGTAAGGTCAAACGCAAAATATAAACACCAGTCCTTTTGTTGGGGCGGCCACTTTTGTATCCATATAGAACACACAGAATCTCATTTCTTAGAAATAACGCAGAGTAGGCCCCCACCCAATGCCTCCCTCCATTTCACACACAAATAAAAATTAATTTTCTTTTACAAATATTATTAATTATTAGAAAAAAAACAGAGACTTCGTAACTAGCTATCTTTTTATGTTTTTATCAGATTTGTAAAAATAATTATAAAAATAAAATAATAACATAAATGCAATTACAGAAATAGAATAGCATAAAATATGTACACTAGGAATCCATCTTCTTGACTATTTCTTATATGTAGTTAGATATAAAAAAGGTATTCCACGTAAATAAATTAAATTAAATTAAATCCTGCAACGCATTCTCTCTTCACTTAAGTCCTATTAATTTAATTAAAATTAATTTAATAAATAATAAATTTCTACAATTTATTACCATGAATTTTACCGTTAAATTACTACTTAATTAGATAATCAAATCCTTAAGTAATAAAATGAGTTACATTTAAATAAATTCGGTAAAGAAAAAGTGTTTTCAGAGGTGCAGTTAAGTTAACCTCATTTCTGGCTGGCTTCCTGGTGGACCCTTGCAGAATACCCTCAATGACGAGTCATTCTTGGAACCAATAAATAGTAAATAATTAATTACATAAAATAATACCAATAATTAATTAATTAATTAATTATAGAAGAATAACCCAAACCCAATCAATCACAGAAGAAGATCGATTCCGAAGCCCCACACCCATTTGTTATTCATATAAAAACTCGTTTTCCTTCTCCATTTCTCGTCGCACCTTTTCCTCTTCTTTCTCTCTTTCTAGTTCGTGTTTTCTTCGTCGCAAATCCGAAGGAGGATCTCTCTTGTTTTTTCTCTAGGTATGCAAATATTTATTTATTATACGATTATTTCTTAGCATACGCGTGTTTTTGGATCTGTTCGTGTTTTGCGTTTTGATCTGAGCCGATTTGTGGTTTCGATTTGTTGTTAGGTTTTTCGCGATGGCGTCGAAGCGAATTTTGAAGGAGCTTAAGGATTTGCAGAAGGATCCTCCAACATCTTGCAGTGCCGGTATATATATATATATATATATATATATATATATTTTTTGATATTTTTTTTCCTACTTTATTGTTGAGAATTTGGTTGTGTTTTTGTTCGAACTATTTGGATTTAAATTTGGTTAGGAAGAAGCTGCGCGATTCTGATTTTCTAGCAGTAATATTTGTATATTGTAAAATAAAATTCTTGTTTAGAATTTTGTTTCTTAGGTTTTTTGTTGAGATTTGTTTCAATCGGTTGTAGAGGATGTCGTTTGATATAGGTCTTGGTGCCGTTTGTAGATTAGAGCAGTGTTTGTTTGATTCTGTGTTGTAGTGATTTCAGGAGGCTTGCCTCAGCTGCAAATTCTTTGCGGCATGATGAAGCTGAAGGAGAAATATTTTTTTTTTTTTGTAGAATATTGAATTAATTTTGCCTATGGACAAAAAATGTTTAGGGGAATGTACGATTTTAAGCATTTATTGTTTCATATGTTTTAAGGTGGGAATATGATACATATTCCCCAACCTCTCCTTATGCAAGTGTATTCATGATTCAATGTTTTGTTTCCTGGTAATATTATTTCCTGGATCATGCATCTGTTGGCGGCTCTGTGTGTTTTATGACAAGATTATGCAATAAAAGAAGTTAGAACTGCTGTAGTTGTAAATTTACACACTATTGATGGAGTGTGGTCCAAACCTTTATATGTGATGGTGGGTATTTTAAGGACAAAACTTGGTCATGTTCCTTATATTTTTGTCATTAAGTTCTCAAATCAAATAATGACAAAAGGATTTTACTTTCCAACATTATATGTTTTGGAGGGAAAGGGAAGAGACGGTAAAGTTTTCATTTCGAATAAATATTCTTTAATGTAATAATTATTATAAAATAAAAGAAATCAAATTATTTTAATATTGTCGTATTTTAAATGTTGACTGTTTTCACTCTTGTTTCCTACTTTGGATCTCTGATTAATTTATTTTTGGGAACCCTGTTGTATGTTTTGAATGTTGGCCAAAGAGGATAAAACTAATTTATCCGATATGTTACTTAAGAGCTATTTCGTGCTAAAACGGAAAAAGATTAATAGTACTATTCTAGTGTTTCAATGATAAAAGTTGCATAAAACTGTTAGAAATTAATATTTTCACCTATTTATTTCTCAAAAGTGACAATTTACTAATTAACATGATGGGGCATTATGTTGCACTATCATTTTAGGAATTTATACACTATTAAATGTCTGCATTTATAAAAGATAAGTTGTGCTTACGTCATGCTTTGTTGTTTGTTTCAAAACATTGCAGGTCCTGTTGCTGAAGATATGTTTCATTGGCAAGCTACAATTATGGGTCCTCCAGACAGTCCCTATGCTGGAGGTGTTTTCCTAGTAACTATTCATTTCCCTCCAGATTATCCCTTTAAGCCACCCAAGGTTTGTATACTGATTAGGTGTCTATTTATGTAGCGTTAAACATCTTCATTTCTTTATAAGTTTATTTTAAATAATGCTGTAGTGCATTTCCCTTTATTTTATTGGAATTGATTTTGTCTTTTAAAACTCTCATTTCTGGGAAATGAAAAAAAAAATTATGCATGATTTTTTTTCTATGAAAAAAAAGGTTTAGTACTACAAGTGTGTGGTTCTATTGAAAATTTTAGTTAGGACCGAAATCCTTTTGTATATCTGAACATGTATAAGTAGTATGCTGTCATGAGCTATATATATAACTCTCAACTGTTCTTGGGTGTGTACTTATGTATGGTGATGGATCTTTCAGGTTGCATTCAGGACAAAGGTGTTCCACCCAAATATAAATAGCAATGGAAGCATTTGCCTTGATATATTGAAGGAGCAGTGGAGCCCTGCTCTAACCATTTCCAAGGTTTGTTCATTTATCAGATAGTTAGACAAGCCTTTGTTTCTTAAAATATTATTATTCTTTAAGTGCCATCTATCTCTGAAGATTGAACTAAGATGTAGCAGTTCCTTATACTCTGTCAAATGGTATTTTACCAAACATTCTATTCATCACCATGACTAGTCATTGATATTAAACTTGGTCATCAGACTTTGTTGAATTACATGATTAGTTCAACTAATTAGTCACTTCTTGAAATGGTTGACTGGATATGTAGATATGACACGAGTCCATACTTTAAGTTTTAACAGGCTATAACACAAGTATGTATGATATTAGTCTAACCATGATAGAATTAGTGATAGTTAAATATAATTTTTTAATATTAATTAATAAATTTAACAGATATTAATATATATCTCTTTAAAAAAATAGATATTAATATACTGAAAGTATTATAATGTTATCTAGTTTGATCAATAACATTATTTAAGTGATTTGTAAAATTTAACAACCAGAAAAATGGAATTTAAACAAAATAGGTGACACCATAACCATCAATTGAGGTGCACGGTAGTCAAGCTGAACTTGTTAGAGGACATGATTTCAGATTCTGAGTTTGACTGTTTATAAGATTAGTCAGATCACCTTTGATTCAAACCGGTTGAACCGTGGCAGCCCCCTTTTGACTGCTTTTAATCCAATTCAACATAACAGCTAGAATATCTTGACTTCTGGCAGGTGACCTGGTGCATGGACAAACTGACTCAACTGGTCAGTCCAGTGCAGGTTTCCCATCACTAGTATTAGTCTATATATAATGTTCTCATGTCTTGAAGTTTGAATGTCATCCATTGATCCATACAAAGCTTGGTTGTTTTCATTGTTGAAGTTATGCTGGCTGATTTGCATGGAGTTCGTATTGATGTGATCAGTTTTGATCTGATCCCATGCAGGCGGTTTAGCTGAGTCCAAAATTTCTTCTTTAAACTATGTATGTACTTTGACATCATTGTTTACTTTGTTTATATGTATTTGGCATCTTTAGGTGTTGCTCTCAATTTGTTCCCTGTTGACGGACCCAAATCCTGATGATCCGTTGGTCCCTGAAATTGCACACATGTACAAGACGGACAAGAACAAGTACGAGTCAACTGCAAGAAGCTGGACCCAGAAATATGCCATGGGCTAATTGACATATATAGTATTGAGGGAGAGCGATTTTTACTTTTAAGTGTTTAGGCCAAACAGCCTTGTATGAATATTTGTGGTCTTCGATTAAGGTCCCTCCAGTTGAAGATGAATGGGGAAATATTTCTTCTGTTGTCTGTATTGCAGAATGCAAATGCTACTTTTAAAACAGTGGATTTTGAGTCCAATTAAAAGTGTCAAAATTTTAACCTTGTATTGACAGTATTGTCAAATGTTTAGAGAATGATTGGTTTGCTATGTTATTCTGCTTTAGTTAATAATTGTGATTTGTGAAGTACCCATCTCGATCTTGTATTAAGATTTTATAAATGAAATTCGTAAAACAACCATTTTATTCAGCTTTTCTTGACAAAATCTTGAAAATAAAAAGAAATGAAGTAGTATTATTTTGTTTTAGAGTATATAATTCAAATGGAAGACAGAAATTATAATTTCATCTTCTTTAAATATGGATTTATTTCTTTAGAAGAGGATTGAAGGATAAGCAGAAATGCATTTCATCACTCCTCTGGTTCATTTGGGCATGATTTACGCAATTCCTATTTGTTCTAAAGGTGATTTAGATTGGTGCGGTTGTCAGTTTCTATTGAAGAAACTGAAGCTTCCTTTGGCGTTGGATAACTATACAACCCCAAGGCTTGACTGGTTACATGAGTCAATGGTATCTGATCCACCCTTCCGAATTTTGGTTGTTCAAATGCCCGGATGATACTTAGGATGTGATCCCGACAATTATTACCTTAATTCCCAAGGTGGATGTTGTCAGTTTCCTCACATTCTTAAGGTCATCACAACAATAGCTGAAACATATGATAAAATAAAATGGCCTTTGTGACATATTGTAATTCTTCAGTGTCTCTTGCAGTGAAATAGGATTGTGAACTGCTTACTTTTTCTCTTCAGAAATGGATTTACACCATGAGGAACCTTTATCTCTCCGTGTTATGTACTGAGCATTTGGTATGCTTTAGAGTTAGAGGTGAATGGAATCGCATCTCTCTAGACTAAGGTGGCCCTTTGGTTTCTCATATTTTCTTTGCCAATGACTTGGTGCTGTTGGGGTAAGCTTAATTCCACTCATCATCAAGCACAAACTTTTTTCATGGTTTTTGATCAGTATTGTGTTGCCTTGGGCAAGCAGATCAACAATGAGAAATCTTTGATTTTTTTTTTTTTATTTCGAAAATTACATATGTTGTCTTGGCTAATGATATCAGTTATAGACTGAACCAGTGATTAATGATTTTGTTAGCTATCTAGGGACCAATTATCTACAAAAGGAAATATAGAAGGTCTTGTGCTCATTTGGTTGAAAAAAGCTAAGAAAAAGCTTGCTAGTTGGAAGATGAATAGCTAATCTATTGCGAGAAGAGTTACTTTGGCTAATTACGTCATGCAAACTTCAATCATGCTTATTGAAGTCTGAAGGGATTGAGAAAGCTTGCAGGGAAGGGATCTTATTTGGTTCTCTACTCAAGATTGAAGGAAAGGAGTTGTGAAGGTTTGGAGGAACGTAATTGATCGTATTTCACGGTTGGTTGTGGGCACTATATTGGGTTTTGGAAGGGACCCTTTTATAGTTTTATTCCTAGTTTGGGGCCTCTATATCAGCATGCTTGTGGTAATAATAATGTTCCCTTATAGGAGGAGAACGTGAATGTTTCCCTGCTAATATCAGAAAAAGTGTAAGATAACATAAAAAAACATAGGATCACACCAATTTTCTCAAAGTATTTCCAAATATTTCATGTACAAGTTTTGACTTTTTTCAACGGTGGTTCAAAGTTCTCATGTTTGGTAGGTATTCTTATCAAAATCTGGAAATTTCACGTGTGAGCTTGACGGGGTCCTAGTGGATTCCAGACTCTGCACGTCGGATGATGAATCAACCATGTTAAGGAGAGAAACATGCAAAACAAAGAAAAGGACTGAGACGTTCAAGTAAGTATCTCAATTATAGAAGAATAATTAGGTGTATGAGAGGGTATAAAAGGCTTCCGAGGGAGCCCTAGAGAGGTGTCCACCGTGGATGGACAGTAGTGTCTATGAAGTAAATAGTAAGTGGATTACTACCTTAGTAAAGGTTTAGAGAGAACCTATATTTATAACGTGAAGTATGGACTTTTGACCTTTGTTTGTTAATAATTTGTTGATAAGATAACATATAATAGCAGACAATTATATAATTTAAATAGGAGATAATGTGTACCTTAGATATATGTTGTTACTTGTAGATAAATAACAGCTTGTAAATAAGAAGAGATATTAGGAGATAAGGTGGTACACCAATTTGAATGACCAGGCATAATAGATATGGTGTTGATAAGGATAGATTCACTGTTGACGTCCACGCTCCTATAGCAAGGCTGACACGGAAGGCGGACAAGCGTACTTCATCATGTCAAGGTCGACACTTATAGCGGAAATGTGCATCGTTATTGTAGTAAGGTTGATACGGAGGGTTGACACGTATATAATAACACTACAGTAATGACCACGTATAACTTTACCATGTTGTACTGTATAGTAGGTAATTTGTAATTGTAAAACACTTTACTAAAAAAATCAACAATATGCTTCCATGTTAATTGTACTATAATTCATATTTACATTAAATCATTAAAAAATAATGAAACCTGAAAAGAAATTGTTAAACTACAACTTTTATTATCTATCTAAAATTTTCACTAACAATTAATTTGTATTTGTTTATTTTAAAGAGTAAATGTAAGGCCCTGCAATTTCAAGTTGCTAAGCTGGACGTTTTATGTGTATGTTATGTTGATTGATTATATGTTTTATTGTATTAGTTGTTGTTTTGAGTGCTCTTGCCTTGGGTTGTGTGTTTGGTGGGTGTAAAGTCAACTTTGTTGGCTGAGGTTGTTGTGCATGCACACAAAAAGGAGATGTCTTGTCAGCTGTGTTTATAAGCAGCAGGCTGGCACAGCAGAAGCATGCTTTTCCCTTCTTCAACCTTTGCGTTTTCTCTCCATTCTCTCTCTAAACTTACCCAGAAAACCTTCCCGTTCTCGACTCCTCTGTGTTACCTTCAACCCATGAGAACCACCACGGAACCTCGACGTCGAGAAGGACCTCGTGGCCGGAGCGGAGGTTTAGGACAACCCGTCGTGTAGTTGTAGAATGAACTCCTGGTTAGGTAAGGGGAGTTTATTATGCTTGATAACAACTTTAGATACCATGGTTGGGGGCTAGGGAGTCCAACCATGACGATAACTGCATGTCCCTGGTGTGTGTTGTTTTCCAGAAAAGCTATGCTTTTTTAATGAATGGGATGTGATATGTTTTATGTTTGTTGGTTGGTGTTTTGTGTTGATGTTTGATGGTGTTCTTATGGGGGAGTTGATGCTGTAAGAACTCCCCGTGCATGTGTGAAGTTGGCATTTTGATGTTAAAAACTCCTAAGACATTTTGCAGTAGTGTTCGTGGAGGTGCCGAGTACCGGGATAGGTATGCCGAGCTGAGCGATTTACATAGCATGCATGTGTGCATGCAGAGCATGACTTAGTCAGTGTTAGCGGACGTCTGTATACCGAGTTCCTTACCCGGGGTTGTTTCCTTAAAGCTGCTGGGGTCGCTTCCTTTTCTTTAGATATACCGGGTTCCTTACCTGGGGTGGTACTTTATGTAACGACCCGGATTATAAGTTGCGAATCTGAATGCTTCATGTGTGTATTATATTAATTAAATTACATGTGTTATGTTAATTGATTAATTATTTTATTTATAACTTGTTGTTTAAGTGTTTTTGTCTTGGTATGCGTGCTTGATGGGTATTAGACGTAAGTCAACTTTGCTGTGCTGTGGTTGCTGGCTGTGCACGTTAAGTAGACGTACTGTGTCAGCCGTGTTTATAAGCAGCAAGCTGGCACAACAACAAGTTTACTTTTCCTTCTTCTACCCTTGTGTTTTCTCTCTAAAACTCATCCAGAAACCTCTCGCTCCCAACTTCTTCTTTGCTACCTTCAACCTATGAGAACCACCGTAGCTGCTGCGGAGTCCCGACGCCAAGAAGAACCTCGTGGTCGGAATAGAAGTTAAGAACGAACCATCGTGAAGCTCGTGGACGAACTCCTGGTTAGGCAAGGGGAGTTTATCGTGTTTCTTAATAGCTTTAGGTACCACGGTTTTAGGGCCAAGGAGTCCAGCCATGATGATAACTGCATGTCCCTGGTGTGTGTGATGTTTATCCCAAAAAAGCTACACCTTTTATGAATTGGATGTGGTATGCCTAAATCTATTGAATATTGTTTTGTGTTGATGTTTGGTGTTCTTGTGGGGGAGTAGATGTTTTAAGAACTCCCATTGCATGTGTGAAGTTGGCATTTTGATGCTGAAAGGCTTCTAAGACACTAGCAGAAGTGTTCGTGAAGGTGATGAGTATCGGGATAGGTTGGCCGTGTTGCATATAGACATTAACCCTTGTGTTTGGATGTCGGCTATCGGGATGGGTAGGCCTTGTTGAAGGGGTTACGTGGCATGCATGCATGCATGCAGGACGTAACTTAGTCCTTGTTGGCAGACGTCAGTAGACCGGGTTCCCTACCCGGGGTTGTTCCCTTAGAGTCGTTAAGACTCGCTTCCCTTTCTATAATGTATACCGGGTTACTTACCCGGATGATATGTCAGAGCTGTTAAGCTCAAGTTACCTCACCATAGAGAGAGCTACCGGGCTTCTACCTCGGATGAGCTTGTGTCCTCTCGGGAAAAGAGTCACCGGGTTCCCCTACTCAGCTGAGCTGGTGTTCCTTCTTCTAGAACGACTGGGTTCCATACACGTGTTGTCTCTAGGAGCTCATCCTTTCATTTCCTTAGAGAGACCGGGTTCCTTACCTGGGGTGGACTGTTTCCTTTAGAATTACTAAGTCCAAACCCATTTTCTTGAGAACTATCAAGTTCCTTACTTAGCAGAGCTTGTCTGCTCTTGGGAAATGAGCTATCAGGTTCCCTTACACCTTTGTGTGGGTTGGTAAAATACAAACCCGGGGTCTTACAAGCGCTATCTGTTGTAATCAATTATAGCGCTTATGCAATCGATTACATAGTGCAGAACCCGTCCTTAGGACTTTATAAGGAATCTAAGGACTTCTTGACCGCCTTTGGCAAATCCTTCCCAAACCCAAACCGACCTCGACCAACCTCCCCTGCCTCGTCCGCCCTTGCTACCCTTGTCTTCACTTGTCCAAACTTTACCTCTTTGACCGACCCTTACCGACCTTGTCCGAGTTCTACCGGCCCTGACTGACCTTGTCCGCCTTTGTCCGACTTTGTTCGGATTCTTACCTTGAGATAGTATGTCTAAGTGTCAACCCGAACACCTCGTACTTCACACCGGTTCACCTATTTGTACGTGTTTGTGGATGATGTATATGACTACGTTGGTGGCATTCGAACTCGGCCTATGTGATGACTTGAGATGAGGAATGCGTTTGGATATACATAAATACCCACAGGGGTGTATGACGTTATCCTATCTAGGTCAGGTTGAGCCTGGTTCTGGGTCATACATTGATGGTGTCGTAGTGATATTCTATGTATAACCATGAGATGCCGGGACTGGGTGGTGGTAAACCTTGCGAGGACCACAGTCAGTGTATCGTTGGGCCCTTGTGTGGGCGGTATGTTACATAGGGGGCGTATGACGGGTTACTCTTGCGAGGAAGGATTGTGTTCCTAGTTGGGTCATACATTGATGGTGCCTATGTAACATACAACATTTGCATGACGGAAATATGATGGTTGACTGCATAGTACAAGAAGTACTGGGGGAAAACGTCTGTAGGGAGATCCTTATGACACTCATTTTGGCTGATTACCATAAGGGGGTGAGTCCTGTGCACAACAGAGTGACCCTGACGTATTACAGTAATCATTCGTACCATGGATTTTGGCCTATTTTCGGGATGGTACCACATTGCATGATGAGAATTGAGTCAGGAGCATACATCATGCTTGATATTACAAGTCGATTTATGAGATGATTGTGGATATCCGTGTATGTTGGTATTTGATGGATGCTTGAAATGTTTGTATTGATATGTTGATGACCTTGCTTCTTGACCAGGTTATGTCCCTTTTCTGTTGTATTTATTGTTGTTGTTTAATATGATGAACTCACCTTTGCTTTGTTGTACCTTGTGGTTTGGTACCTGTGATGATCACGAATCGCATTCGTGTGAGCAGATGGGCAGCAGTAGGTGCTTTTGGGAAAGGGTTGGGTTGTTTGGAGTTGCCGTGTTTTGTCGGGATGTCCATGGACATGATCCCGGGAAGGAGTTGCACTTTGCTAGATGCACCCCTTGTTTTTAATGGATGCACTCCTTGTTTTGCTAATTACACCCCTGACTTTTATTTCCTTTTTCTATTTGTAAAACACTTGATGTATATTTTGAGACATAATCTTTTGTACTTGTAATTAAATTATGTCTGGTATGTGCATACATATTTTTGAAATGTCTTAGGAGTACCTTTAATTACGTTTACATTTATTTTCTATGAGGATGGTCGTTATATGCTCGCAAAAAATTTATCATCGTTTTCACAAGTAACTAAAGGGGTGTTCTTTTTATTAAAAATGAATTTATATCATGATCATGAGTTAGTAATACAGTAGCGATGTGGCGGGTCGTTACACTTTAGAGCTGTTGAGCTCAAGTTACTTGAGAGAGAGCTACAGGATTCCCTAATCTGGATGAGCTAGTGCCTTCTTGGGAAAAGACCCATCGGGTTCTCTAACTCGGATGAGCTCGTGCCTTCTCGGGAAAAGAGTCATCGGGTCTTCTACTCGGTTAAGCTCTTCCCTTTTCCTTGTGAACTACTGGGTTCCCTTACTCGGTAGAGTTCGTATCTCTCATTTGAGAAGCTACCGGGTTTCCCTTACTCGGCTTTCGTAACTCGGACGACCTTGTGTAGGATGGTGATATTAATACAATCTCGAGTCTTGCAAGCGCTATCTGTTATAATCGATTACAGTGCTTAAGTAATCGATTTCATAAGTGCTGAGTCCGTCATGGGTATTCTATTGAAACACAAGGACCCTCTTGCCCGCCCTTGACTAACCTTTACTGACCTTGACCGACTTCTTCCTAGCTTGCCCGCTCTTGCCTGACCTTGTTCGGATTCTTACATCAAGGTGCCAACCCGAACACCTAGTACTTCACACTGGCTTGCTATTTCACATGGTATTTATGGATAATATATGAGTAATGGACGTGTGTAATTATGTTGAGAATAATTAAGGACGGCCTATGTGATGGCTTGAGATAAGGAGATATGCATTGATACCATGGGGGTGTATGGCAGATCCTAGCCTGGACGGATTGCTCCTGGCCGGGTCATGCATTGATGGTGCCCATGGTTATCAAATACAGGTGGCTATACATAGATACCCACGGGGGTGTATGACGGATCCTAGCCTGAGCGGATTTGACCTTGGTCGGGTCATACATTGATGGTGTCGGGGTGATATGTTATGTATAAACACATGAGATGCCGAGACCTGGTGGTTAACCTTGCAAGGACCACGGTCAGTGCATCGATGAGCCCATATGGGGCAGCCCATGATTGGGGCAGTACGTATGTACATGGGGAGTGCATGACGGATCCTAGCCTGGACGGATTGTTCCTGGTCGGGTCATGCACTGAGGGTGCCCATGGGACATACCACATAAGCATGATGGAAATGTACGCATGTACATGGGGGGTGCATGACGGATCCTAGCCTGGACGGATTGGTCCTGGTTAGGTCATGCATTAAGGGTGCTCATGGGACATACTACATTTGCAGGCCGGAAATAGGATGATTGGCTATATGGTACCGAGGTACTGCGGGGCCACGTCTGTTAGGAACTCCTTCTGACACCTAGATGCTGATCACTACGGGGGGGAGCGACCTGTGCACGATAGAGTGACCCTGACAAGCTACTATATCATCAGGACCACAGGGATGGACTATTTCTGGGATAGTACCACATTGCATGCCGAGAGATGAGTCAGAAGCATGCATCATGTTAGACATTAATAAGTTGACTTGTGGAATGTTGTTGAACGATTGTCGTGTTGGTTGCGTGAGGAAATGGTTGGATTTTTGTGATGATTGTTTGTTTTCTCTAACTGATGTTGTTTATTGTTGTTATTTAACATGATAAGCTCACCTTTACTTTGTTGTAACGTGTGGTTGGTACCTGTGATGATCACAAATCATGTTCGTGTGAGCAGACAGGCAGCAGTAGGTGAACAGGAAGATAACCTCTTTGGGTTGGAGCTGCCGAGTGGCCGAGATGTCGATGGATTAGATCCCGGGCAGGAGTTGTATTTTGCTAGTTACACCCTTTTTTTTATAATTGTACCCCGTTGCTCAAATTCTTTTTCTTTTGTAAAACACTTATATGTTTCTTTTAGACATGGTTAATTGTACCTACAACTAGACTGCGTTTTGTATATATATATATATACACACACACTTGAGATGGCTCATATGTATATTATTTACGTGTTTACTTATCATGATGGTCATTATATGTTTGCGAAAAATTTACCATCGTTTTTATAATCAAACTTAAGGAGTTTTCGTTTAAAACATGTTAATAGCGTGATTAAGAGTTAGTGATATAGTAGCAATGTGGCGTGTCGCTACAGTAAACATATTGAAGTATAAATTAAGGGATATATTGAATTAAGATTTTAAAAGATTTTTCTAGTATAGAACAATCCTATGAATTTTTATAAGACTTTGTGAGAATGTAACGACTTCTAAGATTTGTTTTAAAAGACTTTTATGATTTGGATTTTGTAGTATATATTTTAATGGATTTATAAAACATGAATTCATAAGATTTGAAAAGACTTCATGAATTTACAAGTTTTTGATAGACTCCTTGAATTTTTAGAAAACATTTCAAAATTATAATAGTTTATAAAAAAAATTGATAATCTGCAAATTCTTTCACTAATAAAAAATCAATGAATTTTCAATACCCTTAATTTTTCCGTGGAAAAAGTTTGAGTTACTTTACCCTTTTTTTGTATCCTGTTTGATTCAACTTTTTAACACAGTAAATCCTATTCAATTTACAATTGAAGCTAGTAAATTAGGTTTTTGTTATTGCAAGTTTTTTTCCACATCAAATGATTATTTTTTTAAAAGGAAAATCAAAATATAGTATTGGTTATCAAAACAAAAAACAACATCCACAAGTCATAAGGGAAGACACGCTACTGGATAGGTGCACCATGACGAATAGAAGGTTCCCGGTTGAGTCCTGACTTTGTACAATAACCACTTCAATGAACAAGTTTTAATAGATGATATGAGTTCTAGATTTTTCAGTCTACCAATGTTAAAAATAATGTTGTTCCTCATCAACCAAATCCCCCAACACGTTGCATGCCAGAAAATGTATCTAAGTTTGCAGGTCTTTTCTAGTGTTGAAGCAAATCCTCATTTGAGTATACAACTGAGAATGATTGTAGTTGTATTAATAATGAAAAGTTGAATTAACCACAAGGAGTGCCACAAAAAAACCGTAGATACAAAAGGATAGAATTTTCATGGACCAAAAATGTCAATGTGCCTATAATATATAGTAAATGATTGTATTTATATTTTAATAATGAGAAGTTGTTAGGGAGAAGCAAGAGAAAAGAGAAGCAACCTATATATGACAGTGGTAAATGAGCATGCAATTATTGAAGATTATTAAGGTATTAAAGGTTAAGAAGCGTTGCACATGAGTGTTTAGATTGTTTTCAAGAAAGAGAGAATGAATTATGAGTAATGAGAAAGAGAAAAGAAAGAATTCAGAAAAGTCACACATCAAAATCCATACTAAAAAAGAATTCATCAAAATCTTTATATTTTTAAATACTAGAAGACTTTTGTAAAGTTGTAAAAAATATTAATCGAATACCATTAGATTTTGTTGTATTCCTCAAAAAATCTTAATAATCTTAATTGAATATCACTAAACTTATTTATATAATTTAAAGTCTCAATTAAATACCTCAAGATTTTTTTTTATAAAAAAAATCTTTTCAAAGATAGTTTGAATAATACATTTTTTTGTATTGTTGAAATTCAAATACTTAATAATAGAATATTTGTAAAAATCAATCAATAGAAAATAAGAGAAACATGACGCAGAAAAGGAAAAAATATTTACCTATATAAATAAATTACAATAATAGTATATTGTAAATATATATATATATATATATATATATAAAGCCTAATTGTAATTTATAAAAGTGAATCTTACCAGTTAACTAAGTGTTGGATCTTATCTGAATCATTAATTTGTGCAAAATTATATTTAATGACTTACATTCAGTGGTCCATGAAGGATCATTTTTGCTGAGGGTCCACGTTGTATGTCACCTGTTTGGACAGTGAAATCGTTTTTAAAATGTAAACGAGAAGAATTTTATGGGCTTCGCTTCACACATTAAATATTCAATTCTCCACATTTAACAAAGCTATTTCTTTTTTTACTTATCTTAACATTAATTCCAATATCATAGAATTAATTTTTTGAGATAGTAATAATAATTCTATGACCTACTTCTCTTGATGCGACAGTGTGAGTGTTGTTGGAATTTTATTCTTTATTTCCACATTTTTATTTTTTATGCAGAAGTAAAAAACTTAACTCACTTATCCTAGAATAATTCACCAAAAATTGTAGAATTTATAATATTTTTAATTATTAAGAATTAAAATAAATATTTAAATTCATTATCGGTTTCTAATTTAAGTGTTTTTAAGAAGAGTTTCTGATCATTTTTTCCTCAACTTAAAGTCTCTTTATTCATTAATGTAGCAATTGTAACTCTTCAATGGAAAGAAAAAAAAACTGTTTTTAGGTTTGGTATTTTAAATACATACTCTTTTTATGGTGTGTTAATTTAAAATATTATTATTATCCTTTAATAGATCAATATTGACATATTGACATATGCTCATTTAAGTTACATATCATTTACTAGTTTGATGAATCTATATAATTTGATCACATAAAATAAGTCTATTAATAATAAATAACAAATATACTGTGATTGTTTTATAATATTAGTCCACGGTTAATTATGTAAGAAAATTATACCTCATAAGTGGGTGAGTTTATGATATTTTAGGGTTTGAAGAAATAAATAGTAAAATTTAAAAATATTATTATGGAAAATATAATAGCTTAGTTATATAAATTTATTTAAAATTGCAATTTAATTATGTAAGAAAATCATATTCCTTAGTGGGTGAGTTTATATATTTTAAGGATTGAAAAAGTTGGTATTGGTATTTGCATCCGCCATGATCGTAGAGAATTTGTTAAAGCTAAAACTTTTTTTGTTTTCAGGCATCCACCACATCAAGAGACGGAAGCTATGGGCTTACTTGAAGCAGCAAGATGGCTTATGGAACTTGGAATCAACAGTGTTGAGATTGAGCTAGGCTGCAAATTTGTTGTTGTTCTTCATTGTGGCTCGATCTTTCACACTGAATTCGGCTCTATTTTTGTCTTAATGTAGAATCATTCTCAACAATTCTCAAAATTATATGATTAGTTTCATTCAAAGACAAACAAATCATGTCATCCATTTTTTAATAAAGACGTCACGATTTTATGTTGACTATCATATTTTTGATCTCATATCATCTTGTATTGATGCTCTTGTTTGGAATAAAATACAATAAGTTATTTGCTGTAAAAAGAAAAGTATTAAAAAAATTGAGTAGTTGAAATTACTACTATTAATGAATGTTTTCAAACAATTTATGTTAGTTTTTTTATTTTATAAACGCTAATAATTTTTTCCTTTAGTTTTTTGAAAATTTTAATCATTTTTTTCTTTTTGTAGTAGTGATATATTATTCCTGTATTTTAAAAAATTATGCATACTACGCTTATTTTTCTGTATAGACCAACATGCACACAGTATTTTAAAACACAATAAAATCATAAATTTGCAAAATAAATTAGTATAATTTTCAATGAAAAAATAAGTATAGTTAATACTGATCTAATCTTAAAGAAAGTCAATATTCTTCTAAAAAATGGAAAGTCCATATAATTATTCTTAATTTTTTTAACCTCTAAAGACTAAAATAACCTAACACAAATTAATTTCTGTACAACCTCAATCTTCATGCCGCTAAACGTACGTTTGGAATCAATACCAAACAATCTATACTGTTAAACATAAATAATACCACAAACCTATGGATGGACACTGAAAGTTATTGCATGAACAGTTGTTGCCTCTAATCGAAAGGGGTCAAACAAAAAACAATAGCCCATAGTCAAAGTCAGCTTTATCCGGAACATTAAATGGTAGTTGCCGTATATATTTTATTTTATTTATTTTTTATAAAATGATAGTTGCCGTATAAAAGTGCTGCTGTTTAGGTTGTATTTAAAATTAAAAATGAGATTTTTTTTTATAAAATGATAGTTGCCATATTAGTTTATTTTTACTCATACGAAAAACATATAGTTTAAAGATTACACTGTATTTTGATTAATTTGCGTCAAATTAAACTTTATGGCGTTTAAATTTTAGATTTAATTCCTGTAAAATAAGCTTTCACTTTAGAAAATAAAATAAAAATCTTAGTTTTTGATGAAAAAAATTAATTAGACACAAACATACATGCACATATAATACTAACCATTAATTTTCTCATCAACTATTATGATTACTTACTTTATTTTCTAAATTGAGATATTTACTATAGAGAAGTCAAATCCTTATTTTTTTATTTATAAAAACTAAATTTTATTTTTTTCTTAAAATAAATTAATTTTCTAATCACTTGTACCATATTAGTAAAAGTTTACTATCAAATGCATAGATCAATTAGTGTAAAGTTATTCTAACTTAATTAGACGTATTGAGTGTGTAATTACGTTAAATATTCAACCGAAAAATGTTGCCATCCATAATAATATTACCCGGTTCATAGGATTGTCTAGAGGATATATTTGCTGTAGACCCCAAAAAATACTAGTAATAGTTTATATTTTTATTTTAAAGACAGTGAAATAGTTC
This sequence comes from Glycine latifolia, assembly GCA_013407115.1. Lineage (NCBI taxonomy): Eukaryota > Viridiplantae > Streptophyta > Magnoliopsida > Fabales > Fabaceae > Glycine > Glycine latifolia. Next base: position 51,852 of record QARZ01040994.1, read on the forward strand.
ACCACTTTAAATAATGGAAATAAAAAGAAAATTGATTTTGATTCAAATAGTTATCTACATGGTTATATAGCAGCATGACATTTCCTTACATTTGTAATATTGTTTTATGAAATACGAATAATATAGTCTTTGCAATACATTTTTTGAAAAGATTCGTTGTTATTCAATAAGTTATGTCTTATTAAATAAAAATGACTCCTAAAGTTATTTAATAAAATTTACATGTAGTTTATTTAACAATAAAATTATATGCACAATTAAAGAGTGCTGGATAACAACTCACTATTTTCTAGCTAAACACTGCGAGCTAATTAATATGTTTACGTTATTGTATATTTTGATCATACGTGCCTAACATATTATATAATTAAGATTAATTACTCCTATCGAATATATGTTCACTTTTCTATGAGTTTAATAAAGCCGCCACACATAACTTCACTTTTCTAAACAATGTTCAACGAACTATGTTTAAATATGTTAGGGCGTCGTGACCCATGTCGTGTGTGTTTTATAATGTTTTTTTTTTTTCCTTTTACAGTTATAGTAGTAAATATTCCATTTTTATATGTGTACGTACACATCATGTACGTACCTGTTCGATATTGTACTTTCGTACATAAATAATCAAGTCAAATTGTTGTTAGCAAAATTAAAAATTAAAAATATTTGCAAATTGGTGGTGCCAAAGAGTGGGATAGAGCAAGGGTCCTGAAAATCCGATTCATTAATCTGTCAACCCAAATGCCAAACCCAAATCTCAATTTCGTGTACTTCTTGTGGCTTTGTCTCTTGAGTTTGTGAGGACAAACCAACAATGTTCGGTTGAATATAATCCCTTGGAATCAACACAGATCCTAAGTGGACGCTGTTGATAATTCAGGCCATAAATTTCCCTAGATGAGAAGAAAAAATATATATAATAGTTATTGTGAAAATAATTATCCAATTAAACTCTAAAATATTTATGATTTCGCTACTACACCAGACATATTTTATGTCGCCATTATTTCATCATTGATTGTTCAAAAACTGATATAGTAAATGACGTGATGACATCTTAATAGTAAATATAATTTTACAACATCAATTGTTTATAAAGCAATGTAAAGTACATTTTTCTACATCAACTCTTGTTTAAACTGATATTGAACTAGAATTGTAACATCGATTTAAATTGGAACCAATGTTAAATGGTTTTTCTATGTACTAATTCAAACTCCCTCTTACTCTAATCTTGTATCCTTGCTCTTTATAAACTCTAATTTTTCTCTCACCCCGTCACTACCATGAACCCGAACCCCCCACTAGCACCTCTCTTCCACCACGAATCCATACCACCAGTAGGGGCTGACCTAGAGGAAGATAACAAGGGAGGCTTTTTAATGCCTGAAGTTATCATTGTTGTATGTAGTATTTATATGTTTATTTGATTGTCAAGGGCTAATAATATCACCACAAGAATTTTACTAATTAGTGAAAGAAAATTCCCCCACTGACTCATTGCAAATCTGTCTCTAATCACATTAGCGACAAATTTGTGAGGGAATATATCCCTTGCTATTTTCTCGCAAATATCTTAGTTTCTAAAATTATTTTATAACGTGGATATTATACCATTAAAATTTTATAAACATAAATGTATTTAAATATCATAATATTACAATTTTATAATTTATATTATAAAAGCTAGACTTGAAAGTTAAAAAATGTAACTACCATTTGGAAATTAAAATAAACTAATGCAAGTGGTTGTTTTTAATAATTAGAGATAAAAATGTCTAACAAAAAGTAGCCACCAAAATGTAAATGTACTTAAAAATTGTTGTTAAAAGAAAAGAAAAATCTGCACTTGAAAATCGAGGGTAAAATTGTTCAAAAGAAGTGAATACCAAATGAGAATATCCCTTTCATAATAGTTATTTTTTAACTTTTACAAGATGTAAATGCACTTAACAATTGTTGTCAAAAGAAAAAACTACACTTAAAATTTGAGGGTAAAAGTGTCCATAAAAAGTGCACACCAAATGAGGATATCCTCTTTATAATATTTATAAATAAAATTATACTTTTATAATTTGAAACATAGATATTGTAATATTAAAAAAATTACATAAATTAGAGATGTGGTAAAATTGAAAAGAATGAAAATTTGTGTTAAATAATAAATTATATAATTATTTTATTAGATACTTTTATTATTATAGTTGTTGAATAATTTGTTATAAAACATAATTAAATAAATAATAGAAAAAATGAATTATCATTTATTCTAATGTATAAATAGTATAGTGTCTAAATCATAATAAAATTTATTCAATTGTTTTAATGGTTTTGGCTAATCTTAGACAAAATAAGAGATCTGGGTTCTAGTCCCATTTTAATTATATTTACTTTTCACATTATTTTCAAATCATAAATGAAACTGTCACGTTATTTGTAAACTTTTACGACATGATCCACTTACTCCAAGAGAGTGTGACCATTCATTTTCTAAGAATCTAATGGCTTGAAAGAATAACTAATCTTATCCATTAGATCTTTAGAAAATGAATGATCAAGATGAGGAATAACTCTCCTAAATGGATTCTCTCTCATATATATAAAATGAATTTAAGATAAATTATTATATAAAGTATTAAAATTAAATAATTAATATTCAAATATTTTTAAATAAAATATTTGACTAATTTTAAAAATATATAAATTTTGATAATTTTTAAAAAAGTAACTAAATAAATAAAATTAATTTCTTATCCTGGTCCTATCCTATGAAGATCTTATCCTATGCATATATCCTATCATATCCTATCCACTAAAATTTATTTTATATTTTTTTGAGTTCTGCGAGGGATTTGTGAGGAAAGTATTTGTCGCAAATTTGTCACAGATTAGTTGTGACATATACCCTCGCTAATTGAAAATCTAATTTAATAATCTAATTTGTGAGAGATTAGGAAGGATATTTTTGTAGAAAATTTGTGAGGAAAATAACCCCTCGTTAATGTTAAATTATGTATTCACAACCATTTTCTTTGTTGGCGAGAGATTTGCAACGGAAAATGTCCCTCACTAAATAATTAACTATATTTGCCATGGGGTAGCGAGGGAATGCTTGTTTTAACAAGTCTTTGCTAATTTACGAGGGTACAAGGAGGGAACACAATCTGTCGCAAATCTGTAGCAAGTTTGTGAGGAATTAGTGATGAAGTATTTTGCCTCGCTAAAAATCTGTCGCTAATTAACAAATTTCTTGAGATGTATTTAATTGTTAGTTCACCGAGTATTATAACCAAATAAATATATAAGAAAGAATAACCAAATCATTTATTTTTAAATGCAACAGTATTTAAAATAATAACATATTATAAGAGAAAATAAATTTAAATATGTTTTCAATCTCTAATAAATATTTAAATTTTGTATCTATTCTCTAATAAATATTTTCTTCACATTGAGTCTCTAATAAAATAAAAATTTTATTTTTGATCCTTGACATTTTTTTAGTCCATGATAAATTAACAAATTTTGTGTTTGCTCCCTGATAATTCTTTTCATTTATTATTAGTCTTTTTCAAAGGGACTAATAACAAATGAAAAAAAAATCAAGGAGCACAAAAGTTCGTTAATTTATTACAGACTAAAAAATGTCAAGGAAAAAAAATAAATTTTTTGTTTTATTAAAGAGCAAAAACAAAGAAAACATTTATTAGGCAACAAATACAAAATTTGGGTTCTATTATGATTCACTAACATATTTTAGCCAAGAAAAAAAAATATAATTATCATTTAAAGACTATAATAAAAACTATAAAAATGAAAATGATATATTTGTTTAAAAGAAAAAAATAATATCATTATCTTGACAATAAATATATAAATGGAAAATAAAATATTTTAGCAACAAATAAATGAAAAGGGATCAATAATACTTAAAGATTATTGTTTTTATAACCAAACTTTTAAAATAAAAATAATTAATCAAGTAATAAAATATTGTATATAAAAAATAGAATTAGAAAAAATCGACGGGGGGGGGGGGGGGGGGGGGGGGGGGGGGGGGACAGTTAGGTTTGGACGATCCATTGACCACTATACGACCCATCCTACCTTGAATTTTGATAATTACTAAGGTATAAATTATTGATGAACTAATGAGTTATTATTAAGTGAACATGACCTACTTCATAAATGAACTAACGTATTATTAAATCATTCTCTAGAGTTCTAAAAAGTATATGTCCACCTATAAGAGGAAAACAGTTTTATCATGATATATTCAACTTCCGATGCAAAATAACCGCGTCCACTTATTGCGAAAACCATTGTTTACATGCTAAGTTGTTTTTATTTGTGTACATTGGAATTTAATCAGTTATACACTTTATTTTATATCTTTAAAAGTGACGTCCAACATATAATAACCCTATGTTTAATTCGGGTTCAGGTAACCGGGTTGTCACAAAAAAGGCGGGGGTGTGTTGGAACTCGGATATGAAGGAGGTGTAGATAACACCTTTTCAAATCCGGGATCGTGCTGTATAGAAGGAACTCGGACAAGGAAGGGAAGAGCGACCGAGTAGTTATCTCGGCTGAGCTCGTGTTCTTCTTTTATTCGAGGTCCGAGTTATGATCTCAGATGAGTTCGGATGAACAACCAGGTAGTGATTTCGGTTGAGCTCGGAGGAGCTCCAATTTAGTTGACTTATAAGAGCTACCGGGTAGGGTGACCGGAATAGCTCGTAACCCCTTTTTATAAGGTTACCGGATTAGGAACCCGGACGAGGTTGGGAGGAACCTTGGACTTGTGAAGTACCAAGTTAGAAACTCGGAATAGGTCAGATTAGGTTAGATGAGGTCGGAATAGGTTGGATTAGGTCGGAGGAGGAAGGAACATTAGACTTAGCCTTTTTACACGTATTGGCCCTACATGTTCACTTTACACAAGTGACACGTGTTGACTCCCTGCTGGTTGTTTTGACGCGGGAAGGTTCTCATGTTATTTTTATGACGTATGTTAACTTACAGGCTATATAAGATATGCACAAGTGGGATATTTCAGTAGTAACCTTATTTCCCCCGTCTTTGCTAAAACACCTTCTCTCTCTTATTCCATATTTTCCTCCATTGTTAGAGTGAGAAAAGATTATTAGATAACCTTTTTTTGACCTAAACACCTTCACATCCAACTTGAGGATTGAAGAGAATAACCTTATAAACTAGTTTCCACCCTTTGTTAGTTGTAAAAACCATCAGGCGAGGAGATCATTTCTTCAAAGAAAGTGCAAAGTTTTAACCTTTAAGAGTTATAAGGCACTTTAAGGACATTCAAGCTTTTAGGAGTTGTCCACAAGCCTTCCTTGATGTTTGTAAGGTAAGACACGTGAGTTTTACCATTTCTTTTGAGTTTGATTTTAAGAGGAAAAAATGACCCATATGAGTTAGGTTCGGTTTTGGGTAATGGTTATTTGGAAGAATATACTTAGAAGGTTGCTGTGATGAAGGTTCAACCTTGAAAGATAATTTTTCTGGGTTTCGGGTATTTTGTTATGCCCGGATAGATCTTTGTGGGGTTTACAAGTCACTGGTTGGTTGTATATGGTTGAGATCTGGAAAAGAACTGGGTTCTTTTCAAGAAACGGTTGAGAACCGTTCTTGATATCTTTCTTGCCTGTTGTAGGGCGTGATAAAGAAGATATCGGTGGTTGTGAACACGAGGTTGGAAAGGACGATGCTGGAATCAGAGAATGTAAGCTCTCTGCTCTTGGAAGTTTGTTCCTTTGATTGTGTTCCACCATCCTCCTGGGGAGTGATGGTTATTGGATGTCATGGTGCGTGTATTTACATTATGTGTTACTGCTTTTTGATTGAAAACATACATGTAATGGAGATGTGCACTGGTTGTCTAATTTGTATAACGGGATATACAATTGCGTACGTGGAGTGCACTGGTTGGCTAAGTTGTATATCTGGTTATACATTTGTGCATGTCTTTGGTGGAATTCACGTGGAGTCCAAGGTCTGGGACCTCAGGCGGAGATACGTGATGTGTACGCGGAGTACACTGGAAGATATACAAGAGTGCACTTTATGTGTACTGGCTGTCTAACTTGTATATCTTATATGCAATTGTGTATGATATCTTCACTAGCTGGCTAAATTGCATATTGGTGATGGAAGGGTATGTTTGTGTGGTTATGTACATGTATTATTTTATTAAAGGCCGGTTGGCTATGTTATTTTTAATGCCAATATAAATGCTATGTATTGTGGAAGTGAACCAGGGGGAGGTGAGTCTCCAAGAACCCTGAGTTTACTGAGATTGTATCTCACCCCGTTGGGGATCATATTTTATTGCAGGTGATAGCCAAAGAGCGGAGGACGAGGTCTGGGGTAAGAGACCCGAGTAGGGATTGTTCAGCGGATCTCAATTGAGAGGTTGAGTTGGCTAAGGCCGGTTTGGCTACTAATTGAGGATCTTGGACAAGAGGTCGAAGCCGGATTCAAAGAAGCAGAAATCGGAAGGCGGTTTTGAGCGAGCTTGTTGGATCAATTTTGTTGTACATTTTGTAACCCGGTATGGGTTGTACTATGATGTATCTTGTGGAATAGAACTCGGGTGCCGTGATATATATATATATATATATATATATATATCAGAATTCCATACATAATGTTTTAGTTGTATTGTATGACGTAAGATGACGTCTTGTATTATTTTAATGCTTCCGTGTTTACTTAATTACGTTAAGTATTGCTGTGCTTAAGACCATATTATAATGTTAATGAACCGGATGCATACGGGGTCTTTACACAACACAATACAAAAGAATAATGTTATCCATAAAAGGAAGTGCATTGAGTTGCATTTTGAGTTTCATATTTGCCTCTCTTCATTTGAATTTAAGGAAAGGACAAAATAGAAGAAAATAGAAGGAATTTGCAGAAGATTCCCTCATGGGTCTCTTTCCTTGCAGAAGAGGAAGACATGCTATTGTCTACACTTTTATTCATTTCTTCCCCAATCAGAGTGCACGACGTTGCATCACCTCTAGTTGTGAGACAACAATCATTTCAAGACTCAATGTTGATCCTATAATGGATCATTCTCTAAAGTCTATAAAGGGCATCTCATTCTCAGAAATCAAAAACGAAGACATATCAAGTGAAAAGGAGCAAAATTTTTTTGAAGCAAAACTCTGTTAAAATCAATGGACAATACACTTGCACTTAATTAGTTCATCCTTTGCTAAGTAAAGTTTATTTGTATTTGAGCTTTATTGTGTATGCACTCTCTATGTATTGTTGAGTCATTGTATTCATTCAAACTTTTGTTTGTGAAATCTAGGAGTGGCTTAGTGAAAAAAAAATACTTAGGTGTTCTTAGATTTGTTGGAAATAGGGGGAGCATCTTGAAGCTTGAAGCTTAGGAATTGAAGAAATGTTTTGAGCTTTTTCACATGCCTTGGAAGAATGTAAATCCATAAAGTGTGTAGAATAGTCAATCTGTTGATCCTTGCATTGCATGCATTTAATCATTCATGTGCCTAAATGTTTTCATAAAGAATTGAAGCAACCTTTGACAAAAAATCCAAAGAAGCAATGTTTTTGGAAAAATGTAAAAGCCACTGGTTTAATCGATTACACAGTAAGATAATCGATTATTTGCATCATTTTCAAATCTGGAAAAACTTTGAAGAACAATTTAATTGATTACCAAATATTGTAATCTATTACATAGTGTTAAAAGAAAGTCATGCTTCACTGGTTTAATCGATTACCACTTATTGTAATCGATTACACAAGGTTCTTAGAAAATCTTGTTGCACTGCTTTAATCGATTACCATTTATTGTAATTGATTACACAAGCTTGTTTTGAAATGATGTGCTACTGGTTTAATCGATTACAAGTTGTATTAATCGATTATTTGCTTCGTGATTCAAACCCAGAAAACTTGTGAACATTTTAATCGATTAAAATGGAAATTTAATCGATTACATAAGGCATTTTAATCGATTATTGGGAGCGTTTAATTGATTATAGTTAGTTATAAAGTTTTGTTATAAATAGAAGTGAGGCTTGTCTTGTTTTAGAACAAGTGATATTCGAATTTCTGATTACATACAAGCCTTCACAAAGATTAAAAGTGCTTTTCTGAGTATACAAACCTCTTGTCCCTCTCTTTGATCTTCATGGGTGTTTGAATGATTTCTTGGGCAAGAGTTTCACAAGAAGAATAGGAGAGCATGTTCTAATTTACTTTTGATCATTCAATCCTGATTGGTAACTCATATGCATTCATTGTCATTGGATCATCAGGTTGTTTCTCTCCATTCTTTTTGGGTATAAATTTGTTTTATTATTTTTTTTTAATTGGAGCTGTTGTAAATTTGTTCTTGAGGCTTGCACTAGAGTAGTGTTCTCTAGGGAAGAACAGAGTAGTGTTCTCTGGTTCTTGTTGATAAGGTGTCTAATAGTGTTTTAGATTTCATTTCTTTATCTAGGGTTGATAAAGAGTAAATGTAATCAAGCTTGTAAGAACTGAAATTTATAATAGTGGTACGCTAATCTAGTGTTGATTAAAAGAAACTGGATGTAGCTTCTCTTGAGAAGTGAACCAGTATAAATCCTTGTGTTGATTTTCTGTTCTTTAATCTCTATTGGCTATCTTGTTCATTGGTTCTTGGTATTCTTATCATTACTCAACAAGTTATGTTTTGAGCCATTGGTTTTCTAAGCTGAGTGAATTGATTAAATAAAAGCTTTCTTGGTTTTAAAGTGATTAAGATCCTAACTCTGATTTTGAAAAGAAAATTTTAAAAGACCAAGTAATAACCAATTCACCCCCCTCTTGGTTATTGTGGGTATTCCTTTTGTTTTCAATTGGTATCAAGAACAGGTTCTTAAGTGTTATTTAAGATCACTATCTTTCTTTAAAGAGAAAATGAATACCACACAAATTAACTTCAAGGAGGGTACCTACCTCAATTGTCCTCCAATGTTTGAAGGAGAGCACTTCAGTTTTTGGAAAAATAGAATGAAAATCTTTATTCAATCAAATGACCTAGGTGCTTGGAATGCAATAGAAAAACGTCCTGTGATTCCTATTAAAATTGTTGGTAATGATATGATTCCCAAAGAATGGGATGAAATGACAGATGCTGGAAAGAGAGTTGTTCAATATGATTTTAAAGCTAAGAATATGATTACTTCTGCACTTTCATCTGATGAATTCTTTAGAACAGTTAGGTGCAAAAGTGCAAAGGAGATGTGGGAGATGCTAGAGATTACTCATGAAGGCACAAATGAAGTTAGAAGATCAAGGAAGCATGCCTTAATACATGAGTATGAAATGTTCAAGATGAATCCCATAGAAAATATATCTCAGCTTCAAACAAGGTTCACTCACATAGTAAATCATCTTCTTGGTCTTGGAAAGACATTTGATGTTGAAGAGTTGAATATCAAAATCCTAAAGTGCCTTACAAGACCATGGCAACTAAAGGTGACAGCAATCAAAGAATCAAAAGACCTTTCCAAAATGTCTATGGCTGCACTATTTGGTAAGCTTCTTGAGTATGAGCTTGAAATGTCACAACTAACAAATTCTGAAGATGCAGAAAAGAAACATAAAAGCATAGCCTTGAAAGCTGCATCCTCAAAAGTTGAAAAAGTTGAAAACTCAAGTGAAGAGGATGATGAAGACAACTTGAACTTGATTGTTAAAAAATTCAGCAAATTCTTGAGAAGAAACAAGAATAGGAAGTTCACAAGGAACAACAACAGCACCAACAAAAGAAGTGATAACAACTTCACTTGGTTTGAATGTGGCAAACCTGGCCATACTAAATCTGAATGCTCAATCTTCTTGAAGAAGCAACAAAGTGAAAACAAGGTGAAGAAAGAAGGAAAGCCCAAGAAAGCCTATATTGCTTGGGAAGATAATGAATCCACAACCTCTGAATCATCAAGTGAAGATAAAGAAGCAAACGTGTGTCTCACCTCTACAATTGATAAAGATGATGACGTATCCATTGTTGAAACTGAGGTAAGCTCTGAATTTAATCAAGCTATGGATGCTTTTCAAGAAATGCATGAAGAGGCCCAAAAGCTAGCAAAATCAAACAATAAGCTAAAAGGAGATCTTAGATGGCATGTCACAAAACTTTCTGAATTACAAGCTGAAATGTGTAAATTGAAAGAAGACAATGAAAAACTTGTTTCAAGTTACAAATTGAATGGATGTGTATGTGCTTCTTCTTCATCTAGTGTTGAAAAATACAATGATTTGCAAAAAGAGTTTGATGAGTTCAAAAGAAGTCATGGTGAAAAACTTATGGTAGCACTTTCTGAAAATAATTACTTGGTTGATCTTTTGAGAAGGCTTTACAAAGGAAAGTGCAATTTGGCTGAAATGCTAAGTGTGCAAAAGTATGCTGGAGATACTTCTAGATTGGGTTACAAACATGGATCAAAATCTAATGGAAGAACCAAGTTTGTACCTCCAAAACAGAAATATACAAAAGCAATTTCAAAACCAAGATTTAAACACATGACTTATTTTGATAATGCATCAAGAACTATCACTTGTAACTATTGTATGAAGAAAGGTCACACATCTTATAAATGCTATGCTAGGAGATTCTATGTGCCTAATGGAGAATGCATTTGGGTGCCAAGAAAAAGAAAAACAGCTAACCCCTATGGACCCAATTTCAATTGGGTACCTACCTTTGTAAATTGATTTAAATTTTGTAGGTATGTCTAAGAGCAACATCTTCATTATGGTATCTTGATAGTGGATGCTCTAGACATATGACTGGTGACATATCCATGCTTACAAATTTGACTCTTAAAGATGGAGGATTTGTCACCTATGGAGATAATAACAAAGGAAAAATAATTGGTGAAGGAAGTATAGGAGATAGCTTTAAGACCAAAATCAGAAATGTTCTCTATGTGGAAGGATTAAAGCACAATCTCTTAAGCATAAGTCAGCTTTGTGATAAAGGGTTCAAAGTATCATTTAATGACAATTGCTGCATGATATGTGATGGACAAACTGGTGAGGTGATACACATAGGTAAAAGAAAAGGTAACATCTACTTACTCTCCATAGATAATGCATATATTCACAACACTTCTTGCTTAATTAGTAAAATTGATGAATCATGGTTATGGCATAGGAGGGCAAGTCACATTAACATGCATCATATGAATAAGTTAATTAAAAAGGATTTAGTCATTGGATTTCCCAAACTCAAGTTTGAAAAGAACAAATTATGTGATGCTTGTCAAAAAGGGAAACAAACTAAAAATTCTTTTCAAAGTAAAAATGTTGTTTCTACCTCAAGACCCCTTGAATTACTTCACATAGATTTGTTCGGCCTTTCTAGAACTATGAGTTTAGGAGGTAATGGGCTTGTCATTGTTGATGATTACTCTAGATTCACATGGACTTTGTTTTTGAAATCCAAGAGTGATGCTTTCAATGCTTTTAGAAAACTGGCCAAACTTACTCAAAATGAAAAAGGAAGCAAAATTATTTCAATAAGAAGTGATCATGGTGGAGAATTCCAAAATGAACATTTTGAAAAATTCTGTGAAGAAAATGGAATCAACCACAATTTTTCAGCTCCAAGAACACCTCAACAAAATGGTGTTGTGGAGAGGAAAAATAGATCCCTTGAAGAAGGTGTAAGAACTCTTCTTAATGAGACAAATTTGCCTAAACATTTTTGGACTGATGCTGTAAGTACAATTTACTACACTTTGAATAGATTGTTAATAAGGCCTATTTTGAAGAAAACTCCTTATGAACTATACAAAGGTAGAAAACCAAACATATCTCATTTGAGAACTTTTGGTTGCAAATGTTTTGTGTTAAATAATGGAAAAAAATCACTTGGAAAATTTGATGCTAAAGCTGATGCAGCCATTTTCCTTGGATATTCATTACAAAGCAAAGCTTATAGAGTTTTCAATAAAAGAACATTATGCATGGAAGAATCAGTTCATGTTATTTGTGATGAATCTAATCCCTCTAAAGAGGAAAAGAAGTGTGATATTGATGCAGGTCCTATGGAAGAAATTATTCAACTAAATGACTCATTGAATAAAGAAAAGGAAGAAACAAGTGCTGAAACAGAACAATCAACATCTGGACATGAGCCTAAAGATTGGAGAACAACAAGAGATCTCTCCCTTGATAACATAATTGGTGAAGTTTCAAAGGGAGTTTCTACTAGATCTTCATTAAGAAATCTCTGCTGTAACATGGCTTTTGTTTCACAAATTGAACCAAGTAGTATTAATCAAGCATTGTTAGATGAACATTGGTTAATGGCTATGCATGATGAGTTGAATCAATTCAAAAGAAATGAAGTTTGGGAGTTAGTCTCTAGAACATCAACTCATAAACCTATTGGCACTAAATGGGTTTTTAGAAATAAGCTGGATGAAAGTGGAATCATAGTAAGGAACAAGGCTAGGTTGGTTGCTAAGGGATACAACCAAGAGGAAGGCATAGACTATGAAGAAACTTATGCTCCAGTAGCCAGATTAGAAGCTATTAGGTTATTGCTTGCATATGCTTGTTTGATGAATTTAAAATTGTTTCAAATGGATGTCAAAAGTGCTTTCTTAAATGGTTACATAGAAGAGGAAATTTATGTAGAACAACCTCATGGATGTGTTGATTATAAACATCCCAATCATGTTTACAAGTTAAGAAAAGCATTGTATGGTTTGAAACAAGCACCTAGATCTTGGTATGAAAGGTTAAGTAAATTTCTGGTTGAACAATCTTTCATAAGAGGTCAAGTTGATAAAACCCTGTTCATAAAGAGAAAAGGGAATGATATATTATTGGTTCAAATTTATGTAGATGACATAATTTTTGGTTCAACTAATCCATCAATGTGCAGAGAATTTTCAGCTACAATGCCGGGTGAATTTGAAATGTCAATGATGGGGGAACTCACATTCTTTCTAGGAGTACAAGTCAAGCAATTAAAGAGTGGAACCTTCCTTAGTCAATCAAAGTACTGTCAAGAGATGATTAAAAAGTTTGAAATGGAAAATTGCAAGGATGCTGCAACACCTATGGCAACTTCTACTTATCTTGACACAGATGACAAAGGCAGGAGTAGTGATAAATCCAAATACAAGGGAATGATTGGATCCTTGCTATACCTCACTGCTAGTAGGCTTGATATAATGCTGAGTGTTTGCTTGTGTGCTAGATATCAAGCCAATCCCAAGAAATCTCATCTAACAACAGTCAAGAGGATCCTCAAATATTTCAAGTCCACACCAAAAGTATGACTTTGGTATCCAAAAGGTACACCTATCAGCTTAATTGAATATTCTGATTCTGATTTTATAGGGTGCTAGTTGGATAGAAAGAGCACAAGTGGAACATGTCACTTGCTAGGAAGTTCATTGATCTCTTGGCACTGCAAGAAACAATCATGTGTTGCATTATCCACTGCTGAAGCAGAATATATATCAGCTGGAAGCTGTTGTGCACAAAGCCTTTGGTTGAAACAACAACTTCAGGACTTTAGTGTTGAGCTGAAGGAAATACCACTGTTGTGTGATAATACAAGTGCCATTAACATCTCCAAAAATCCTATCATGCACTCTAGGACAAAGCATATTGAAATCAGACATCACTTCATCAGAGACCATATCCAAAAGGGTAACATCAAAATTGAATTTGTTGAAACCAATTTTCAATTAGCTGATATATTTACATAACCCTTGGATAGAGATAGATATTACACTCTAAGAAACATGCTAGGTATCCTTGATGAATCTAATATTTGCTAATGTATGCTTGATTTGTGCCAAACTATGAGAAATAATTGAACACTTGCTTGATCATCATTTGCATTTGAAAATTCAAATTTGTGCTGCATAATAACTGTTCATTCTGCAAATTTAATTGGAATAATCGATTAAGGCATGGAATAATCGATTAAATTCACTTTAAAAGCTATTGGGAATGGAATTTGAGCTTATGTAATCGATTACACAGCGAAATAATCGATTATTCTTCATAGAAAATTTTTTCAGAAAATCTCAGTCCACTGGAATAATTGATTAAACCAACGAACTAATCGATTACACAAGCTTCAAAACATTGTACAAAATCTCATTCCACTGGAATAATCGATTACACAACGAATTAATCGATTAAATTGCTTTGAAAAAATCTCTGAAAATGGCATTCTCTCTGTGATAATTGATTACACAATAGGAATAATCGATTACACTTCATCTTCTGTAACTTGATTGAACTGACATAATCGATTACATTGCAAATTAATCGATTACAACTTATACAAAAAGTGATTTTCCTTAAAAATTAATTGATTACACAACTAAATAATCGATTATTCGTGGAGTTACTGCAAAATCTGAAAGATTTTCTTGGAAATTGTAATTGCCCAACTGCCACCAAATTCAAATTTTGAATCTTCTGAGCCTTAAATTGAGTGGTTTAATTTGTGGTAACTGTTTCTAATTTCAAATTTGAACCTTGGAGCCTAAAATCTTCTATAAATACAACCCATGTTCAAGTAAAAATTCACACCACTCTCATCTTCTCTCTTAAGCTTTTCTGTGCTTTTCTTTCTCTGAGTATAGTAAGCCTTGCCTTAGAGTCTCTTTCTTTCTGTAACCATGTATGCACCAAAGAAACCTAGGTCCTCTAAGAGAAAAGCTGAATCATCTAACCCTGCTGCCAATAGATTAGACCATTGGTTCTCTAAGGAAAAAGACAAAATGACCTATGTTCAGTTTAATGCCACAAAGCTTATAGGTCCTCCCAAACACCTTTCCATAGACTGGTTCATAGGAGAAGGTTTTCAGTTTCCTACATATCTAGAAGCCCAAGGATTGAAAATATTTGTAGAGATGAAGGGTACCTTTTACCTTGAATTGGTGAAGGTATTTTATACCTGTTCCAAGTTCTCCATGGATGGGACAATATTGTCTCAAGTTAATGGGGTTGCAATAGAAATCACCCCTGAAATTTGGGAAGAGGTTGCTGGTCTCACCTTTGATGGTGAAAGGAGATTTGAGGAAGAGGCTGGTGGGTACAATAGAGTAGACACTTACAGGGGTATGCTTCTTGATCCTCACATGAGGTTGAAGCTTAGGTTGAGTACTGGACCCATGACTCATAAGGATAGACTTCTCCACTACATCATCACATACATCCTTACCCCTAGAGCCACAAACCATGCCCAAGCCATTGATAATGATTTACAGCTTGTCTATGCGTTGAAAAATGGCATTAAGATGAACTAGATTCTTGTTCTCCAGGAAATTATGTTGAAATCCAAGAGATTAATGAACTATCCCTTCCCATATGCTGTTTTTGTATCCAGGTTTATTGACTACTTTCAAATTGATGTCTCTAATGAGGTTGTTGACAACACCAACTCCAACAACAACCTCATCAAAGAGAAGCATCTTACCAAGCTAGGGATGACCAAGACCCCCATATGGATGGCAAATGGCTGGACAACAACTCCCTAGTGCTGACCAAGAAGAGGAAGCTAATGAAGAAGTTGCAGATGCTGGCCCTACTGAACCATCTTATAGTCCATTTAAATCCCTTATGATTCAAAAGATGGATTCCCTGTTATCACTACATCATGAGCATAGGGCTGAGACTAGTTCATCCTTGGAAGAGATGAAGTCTAGGCTAGAAAATATAGAAGCTAGGATGGTCCAAAATGAATTTGCTAAAGATGACTAGGCTTCTTGTTCTTCATTATTGCCTTTCTCTGTTTTTTCTTTATTTCCCTTGATTAATGTACTGCATTCACCCATCAATTAATGAAATTTTCATTTTCCCTTTATCCTGATTTGCTGTGCTTTTACTTTTTTTCCTTTGATAAGCCAAATAGGGGGAGAAAATGTGATTGATTATAAACTTTGCTTTGCTCTCTGTTGTGCACTGTTTTTCTGCTATTGTTTGCCAATCAATGATTCATAAAAGTTACTAAGTGAGATAAAAGTTACTAAGTGAAAGGGGCAAACTAACTTAGGGGGAACTAGCTAATTTGATGTTAATAAATGATTAATGTTAATGCAAATGCAAGCTTAAACTCTTAACACTTGTTCTTGGCAAAAGGCTGATTTATTTTTCAGGACTATCAAAGTTCAAAACTCTCACCTTGCTTATCCTCAAAGACACTCCAAAGTTAAACAGATGATCAATCAATATTTGGCATGTTCAAAGCCAAAAAGGGGAGATTGTTGGAAATAGGGGGAGCATCTTGAAGCTTGAAGCTTAGGAATTGAAGAAATGTTTTGAGCTTTTTCACATGCCTTGGAATGCCTTGGAAGAATGTAAATCCATAAAGTGTGTAGAATAGTCAATCTGTTGATCCTTGCATTGCATGCATCTAATCATTCATGTGCCTAAATGTTTTTATAAAGAATTGAAGCAACCTTTGACAAAAGAACCAAAGAAGCAATGTTTTTGGAAAAATGTAAAAGCCACTGGTTTAATCGATTACACAGTAAGATAATCGATTATTTGCTTCGTTTTCAAATCAAGAAAAGCTTTGAAGAACAATTTAATCAATTACATAGTGTTAAAAGAAAATCATGCTTCATTGGTTTAATCGATTACCACTTATTGTAATCGATTACACAAGGTTCTTAGAAAAGCTTGTTGCACTGCTTTAATCGTTACCATTTATTGTAATCGATTACACAAGGCTGTTCTGAAATGATGTGCTATTGGTTTAATCAATTACAAGTCGTATTAATCAATTATTTGCTTCGTGATTCAAACCCAGAAAACTTATGAACATTTTAATCGATTAAAATGGAAATTTAATCGATTACATAAGGCATTTTAATCGATTATTGGGAGCATTTAATCGATTATAGTTAGTTATAAAGTTTTGTTATAAATAGAAGTGAGGCTTGTCTTGTTTTAGAACAAGTGATATTCGAATTTCTGATTACATACAAGCCTTCACAAAGATTAAAAGTGACTTTCTAAGTATACAAACCTCTTGTCCCTCTCTTTGATCTTCATGGGTGTTTGAATGAATTCTTGGGCAAGAGTTTCACAAGAAGAATAGGAGAGCATGCTCTAATTTGCTTTTGATCATTCAATCCTGATTGGTAACTCATATGCATTCATTGTCATTGGATCATCAGGTTGTTTCTCTCCATTCTTTTTGGGTATAAATTTGTTTTGTAATTTTTTTTTAATTGGAGCTGTTGTAAATTTGTTCTTGAGGCTTGCACTAGAGTAGTGTTCTCTAGGGAAGAACATAGTAGTGTTCTCTGGTTCTTGTTGATAAGGTGTCTAATAGTGTTTTAGATTTCCTTTCTTTATCTAGGGTTGATAAAGAGTAAATGTAATCAAGCTTGTAAGAACTGAAATTTATAATAGTGGAACTTTAATCTAGTGTTGATTAGAAGAAACTGGATGTAGCTTCTCTTGAGAAGTGAACTAGTATAAATCCTTGTGTTGATTTTCTATTCTTTAATCTTTATTGGCTATCTTGTTCATTGGTTCTTGGTATTCTTATCATTACTCAACAAGTTATGTTTTGAGCCATGGGTTTTCTGATCTGAGTGAATTGATTGAATAAAAGCTTTCTTGGTTTTAAAGTGATTAAGATCCTAACTCTGATTTTGAAAAGAAAATTTTAAAAGACCAAGTAATAACCAATTCACCCCCCTCTTGGTTATTGTGGGTATTCCTTTTGTTTTCAAGATTTAGGGGGAGTCCAAGGGTGTGCTAGTAGTGGCCTAAAGAATACTTGTGTAGCTAAGAGAGGTAGGATAAAATACTTGTTTGTTATCAAGTTTTGATTAGTGGATCCCTTTGAATTTTTGTAAAGGAGAACTGAATGTAGTTTTGTTTGAGTGAACCCATATAAATCAAGTGTTTCTACTTCTCTCTTAAGGTATTTGTTTAAGTATTCTTTTAAGCTCATCTTGACACACTTTCTCACTAAGTATTTATTTGAAATTTTTTTTATTAAAGCTTTGTTTATCTATTATTGGACAATAGCTTCTTATTTTCACAAATACATGTTTATAGTTACTAAATGACATAGCCAATTCTATGTTTTTCAATCTGTTTGATAAAATGCCTTAATTTGTGAAAAAATATATTATCTTTGATTAACACGCTATTCAACCCCCTTCTAGTGTAATTTTTGGTATTTCAATTGGCATTAGAGCTCGGCCTCATGGGTTAATTACTTAACAATACCGAGAAAAAGATCTAGCAATCAAAGAAAAAAAATGGAAGAAGGATATTATACCAACAAGCCACCCATGTTCAAAGGTTTGAAGTACGATTATTGGAAGAAGCATATGATAGCTCACTTTGAGTGCATTTACATCGACCTATGGGACGTGATAGAAAATGGAAATTATATTTCATATGATGATTGAGATCCCAAGGAGTTATTGGACAAAGGAGCAAAAACTCGTGTTCTTGCTCAACTGCAAGGCTCGGAACACTATGATGTTGGCTCTATCAGAAGAAGAGTGTAACACCCCGTATGCATCCGGTGTATTAACATATTACTTAATCAGATTAACGCGGTCAATAATTTAATTAAAACCAAGGATTTTAACCAACAGAAGTGTTTTCCTTTCAAAACCATATTTCTTGATTCATTATGTATGGCACGTAACCTTAAATTCAATATACGAATTCTAATACTCTAAAGCCAGCCTCATCGATCCAAACAACATAACGAACGGCAGATACATCAACAATATCTCTACAGCTATATCAGGAGAATAAACCACATGTGTATACATATACATCATCAAAGACACTCACTGTGTCTATACAAAAGAATAAGCATCAAGTGCCATGATCTCACAGATCACTTCCTCACACGAGGGCATACAAAACATGTAGTGTTTATACAGCATAAATATAAACATAACGTCACATGTGTACACACATCTTCCCTGAACCAGGGGTACAAAATACATCAACATAACCAAGGAGCCACCATGCTCTTAAAATGCTACCAAGCAGCTACACAGGAACTGTCTCTATTGGGGCCTCCCGCCCTGAGACCTATCATCTCTGCCAGATGAATCACCTGCAAAAACATAATCCCCACACGGGGTGAGATACACATCTCATTAAGATCAGGGCTCTTGGAGGCTTCTCCTCCCCCTGGCTCACTTCCATGATACACAACATCAAAGGCATCACAATCACTGGCCTCCCAGCCCTCACAACAATACATAGGCATCATCTAGCTCTAATGTATATCCGCGGTACTACGCCGCCACAAGATACATCATCATCAGCATCTGGGACACTCAGTCCCCAATGTGAGACCAGAACTCACACCCGTGCCATCCCATCGGGAGCCACCCCTTTACACATGGATGCACGTATATGGCACCTCCGAGAATAGGCTTCAACCGCGACGGGACCACCTATCTCTTGGTCTTAAGGGATCATCATCACCCTTTATGTGAGCAAACCAAACTAGGAGTTGCGCTCTACTCCTAGGGAGGTTCATATCTATCTAACTAGCCAGAAGATCTATTCAACAGATAACCATCCACACAAAGCATAGAATCATGCATACATATTATCATGAGAAAACTGTAACAACCAATGCAATGCACATGCATCATGTATGCAACCATCACTCCCTCGGAGAATGGTGGAACACAGGTAGTGGGAAACATTCCTCAAGAGCGAAGAACTTACCTGGCAAAGCCGCGCTCTGCAGTTCAACCCCAAAACGGTGGTCTATGCCACTAACACCCTCGATGTCATGCCCTATACAAAGGCACACAGGCACAATCAAAATCAACCCAACCATACAAGGCAGAAGCACATAACAACGGTCCTCAACCGTTACAACGAAAGGAACATCATTCCTTTACATAAAACCTCTTAGTCATCTATCTTAAGGTTATCAGAACTAACCATCTTATAGACAACTCACAAACCCTCAGCAGGGTTTATCTCGGCCTAACCAAGGCACTAGAGTCTCCCAAAGACTCGGTATAAGCCAATTCAAAGAGCTCAAAATTCTATACAGGCCAAAGCTCGAATATTAACAACATGGCTAAAACGGTTACTTCAACATATTTTCACCATTTATATAGCCTCCTGAGCATAAATAGTACAGGTATCAAGGCTCATGCATGTCCTACAATCACCAATTTAACCAACATTCTTCCTACACCTGCATTTCTCAGAGCCAAACACCAAAGTCCATAAAATCAATATTTCAAAGCTAATCCTTCATCACAACAACTTTCTAAGCATACTTCTCTAAAGGACCCAAGTCTAATTCCAGCTCTAACTAAAATGGGTCACTATTCACCTCAAGAACAATTTCACAAATCAAACGGTAAAACTTGAGTTTCTTACCTCTAAATCGACAAGGAAGGCTAGAGGACAACTTCTCCATGCTTGGGTGTCCGTAAATCGCCTCATTTCCCCGCCAAACTCAAGTTTTGAGAAGTTCCCTCGAGAAAATGATATCTCTGTTTGATGATTTTTAGGGAAAAGTGATGAAGGATTCTAGCTCATAGAATGATTCCCTACAAGTTTCATGTTAGGAGTGAAGTATTTTGGTCAATGGTTGAGTGGTATGGAGCTTCCCAAGCTCAAGAATGGAGGAATGCGCTTAGAGGAAGAAGAAAGCAAGTGTTTTGGCCAAAAATCGCGAAAATGAGCTTTTATAGGGGCCTGTCAGCGTTCCCCGCGCTAATAGCGCCATCCTGGCACTATTCGTGCCAAATATTCGAGTCTGGACATGTTTCTGGCGCTAATCGCACCACTCTGACGTTAATCGCGCCAGATATTCGAATCAGGGGGTCTCCAGGACCATTCTGGCGCTAATCGCGCCGCATGGTCGAGTCATGGCGCCGCTCCCGGCGCTAATCGCGCCAAATATTATATTAATATTTTTTATTTTTTATTTTTATGTTTTTTTACAAATCAAGGCTATTATATTCAACCCCCCTTTTTAAGAATTTTGACCGCAAAATTCAAGTCCATACCTGTCAAGCAACTCGGGGTACAGCTGCAAAAGCTCCTGCTCTTGCTCCCAAGTCGCCTCCTCAGGTGTTCTCCCTTCCCATTGTACCTTGACTATGGGAATGGCCCTACTCCGAATCTTCTTCTCCATCCTGTCCAGAATCCGCATGGGCTGTGTAGGACAAGTCAGATTCTCCCTGATCTGAATGGTGTCAGGCTCCACCACGTGCGAAGGGTCTGATACATATCTCCTCAGCTATGACACGTGGAATACATCATGCAGCCTTGACAACTGGGGAGGTAAAGCTAACCTATAGGCCACTGGTCCTACTTTCTGGAGGATCTGGTAAGGACCAATGAACCTAGGACTGAGCTTCCTCACGCCCAACGCCCTTCCTACACCTGTGACAGGAGACAGCCTCAGAAACACGTGGTCGCCCTCATCAAACTGCAGCGGCCGGTGTTTATGATCATAGTAACTCTTCTGTCGACTCTGAGCTCTCAATAACTTATCTCTAATCAAACAGATCTGCTCATAAGTCTCCTGAACCATCTCAGGTCCAAGAAGCTGTCTTTCTCCTACCTCGGTCCAACAAACAGGAGTCCTGCACCTCCGACCATACAATGCCTCATAAGGTGCCATGCCCAAACTCGCATGAAAACTATTATTATACGAGAACTCCACCAAAGGTAGGTATCTATCCCACCTAGTACCCTGCTCCAATGTACAGGCTCTCAACATATCCTTCAGAGTCTGGATAGTCCTCTTTGTCTGACCATCTGTCTGAGGGTGGTAGGTTGTGCTAAGCCTCAACTGGGTCCCAAAAGCCTCCTGAAGCGCACTCCAAAATCTAGAAGTGAACTTCGGATCTCTATCACTGACAATACTCTAAGGGACACCATGGAGTTTGACAATCTCCCTGACATACAGCTGAGCCAACCTCTCTGCGATGTAATCAGTCCGAACAGGTAAGAAATGAGCAGACTTGGTCAGCCTGTCCACAATCACCCAGATGGAGTCACATCCAGTTTGAGTCCTCGGTAGTCCAACTACGAAGTCCATGGAAATGCTATCCCATTTCCACTCTGGAATCTGCAATGGCTGTAGTAGGCCTGACAGTCTCTGATGCTTAATCTTCACCTTCTGACATACCAGACACTTAGCCACATGCTCAGCTATGTCCCTCTTCATCCCTGGCCACCAAAAGCTCCTTCTGAGGTCTTGATACATCTTGGTGCCACGTGGATGAATGCTAAACTGGCCCTTATGAGCCTCAGACAGAACTGCATCCACCAACTCGCCCTTAGGCACAACGATCCGATCTTGGTACAATACCAAGTCATGAGTCTCCCAAGAAATATCCTGTTGACCAATCATGGCCCTCACAATATCATCCTGCTTCTGAGCCTCTCGGATCCTCCGTATCAAATCATTATCAACCTTGATCTCTCTCAACTTGAGACCACGAGCACCCTCTGTCATCGTCAGGTGCATATCTTTGAACTGTCCAATCAGCTCACAGTCCGAGATCATCATGCAAGCAACACTCACATGCTTCCTGCTCAAGGCATCAGCAACTACATTCGCCTTGCTGGGATGATATCTCAACTCAAAGTCATAATCTTTGAGGAGCTCTATCCATCGTCTCTGTCTCATATTCAGCTCCTTCTGGTCAAAGAGATATTTGAGACTCTTGTGGTCACTGAACACCACCAACTTGGCACCATACAAGAAGTGCTTCCAAACCTTTAGAGCAAAGACAATAGCCGCAAGCTCTAAATCATGTGTAGGATAAGCCTCCTCGTGAGGCTTCAGTTGCCTGGAAGCATAGGCAACCACCTTCTTCTCTTGCATCAGTACACATCCAAGCCCCCGCTTATAAGCATCACAGTACACCTCAAAGCTTTCTTCAGGATCAGGAAGGGTCAACACTGGAGTTGTAGTCAACCTCTCCTTCAACTCCTAGAAACACTACTCGCACTCATAGGTCCAAACAAACGGAACCCCCTTTCAGGTGAGGTGAGTCAAAGGTAGCACCAGCTGTGAGAACCCCTGAATGAACCTCCGGTAGTAGCCTGCCAAACCAAGGAAACTTTGGATCTCAGATATGTCCTTGGGTCTCTCCCAAGTCATCACAGCCTCTATCTTACTGGGATCAACTGATACCCCAGCTGCAGAAATCACATGGCCAAGGAATTTCACCTCTGATAGCCAAAACTCCCACTTTGCCAACTTGGCATACAACTGATCATTCCTCAACGTCTGAAGAACAATCCTGAGATGCTCGGCATGCTCCGTCTCCGTCTTGGAGTAGATCAGTATGTCATCAATAAACACCACCACGAACTGATCTAAGAAAGGTCAGAATACCCTGTTCATATAGTCCATGAACACTGCAGGGGCATTCGTTAGACCAAAGGGGATGACTTGATACTCATAGTGACCATACCGAGACCGGAAGGGTGTCTTCGGTATGTCTGCGGGCTTGATCCGAATCTGTGATATCTGAATCTCAGGTCGATCTTAGAGAACACCCTGACTCCCCTCAACTGATCTAACAAATCATCAATCTGAGGCAAAGGATACTTATTCTTGATAGTAACCTTATTCAGCTGCCTGTAATCGACACACAACCTTATACTGCCATCCTTCTTCTTCACGAAGATCACCGGGGCTCCCCATGGCGAAACACTCGGTCTGATAAACTGCTTGGACAGCAGGTTCTCCAATTGCACCTTCAACTCTCTCAACTCTAACGGAGCCATACGGTAAGGTGCTATAGATATTGGCCCTACACCAGGAACCAAATCAATGGAGAACTCAATCTCTCTCTCAGGTGGTAGCTGTGTAATCTCCTCTGGGAATACATCCACAAACTCGCTCACCACCGGAATCTGTGGGAGATCAACACTCGACTTATCTTCTGTCACACATACGAAGATATAGCCCTGAGCTCCTTCCCTAATCGCCTTGTGAGCTTGTAAGACTGATAGGAAAGGGATTGAAGTCGAACCAGCTCCATCAGAAGGCACAACAACCTTCTTTCTGCAACAGTCCAACATCACGCCATACTTGGCCAACCAATCCATACCCAAAATAATCTCAAGGGTAGGCATAGCTAGGCAGTACAAATCAATCGTGTACTCTCTGCCATCAAACTGAAACTGCACATCCTTGCAGTACGTGCTCACCTGACATCTCTCACTAGATGTAGTGGTAACCTCCATCAGAGGAGAAAATCTAGACATGGGAAAGTTTAGCCCAAATGCAGTCATGTCCTGGATGAATGAATGTGTAGCTCCAAAGTCAAACAAGACTCTCACATCATTAACATCGATCAGAATAGTACCTCTGATCAAGTCAGGAGCTCTGGCTGCCTCTCTGGCATCAACTGTATACACCCGACCTGCTGTGGGTGCTGTCGTCATAACTGGAGCAACCAATGCCCAGCCCCCTGCCTGCGGGCACTCACGAGAAATTGGCCTGGTTTGCCACACCTGAAACACACCAACTGGCCTGAGGGGCACACTCCCCAGTGCTCTCTCCCGCAAGCTGGACATTTGGGAGGAGGTCGCCTCCGAGCTGAGCCACTCTGGCTAGAGCCTCTCTTAAACCTGTCTGATGGGGTAAAGACTCTCAGATCTTTGCCCTTACCCTTACCGGGTGGGCCTGCATTACTGGGCCTCCTCACCTCCTGTCTGATTGAGGGAGTAGGCTGACTGCCTCGGTGTCTGCGAAGCATATCCTCCACCTGGCGGCATTGCCTCACCAGGCTATCCATGTCACGGGATCCACTACCCGCAACTCGCTCCTCTATGCTCTCTTTAAGCCCCCTTTGGAACTTAGCAGCAAGAACATCAGCATCAGGCAAGGATCTCCTGAAATGTGAATATTTGGCTAGTTCATTGAACCTGGCCAAGTACTCATCCACTGTCATGCTCTCCTGAACAAGACTGTCAAACTTTGCCTGCTTCTGCTCCCTGGCATCCCTGGGAAAGTATCTGTCCAGGAAATAGGCCTCAAACACCTGCCAGGTAATCTCCCCAGCCTGGCCTCTAAGCAACTGAGCAGTGGTGGTCCACCACTCATGGGCATCTCCCTGAAGCAGATAGGTGGCATAGAGAGGTCTCTGATGGTCTGGGCACTCCATCACTATAAAGATCTTCTCTAAAGCCTTCAACCATCTAGTTGCAGCAACTGGATCATATCCCCCAAGGAAAGCTAGAGGGTCATGCTTACGGAAAATGATAAGCATCTTCCCTCAGGCTGCAACATCATCATCAGCCTCAACATGGGACACCGGGTCCCCTTTCAGGCTGCTACCTCTAGTCTGATGGCGACTACCCTCGACGTCATGCGTTGGAGGTGGAGAGGATGCTCTATCATCTCTCCTCAAGGTCCTCATCTCCTCAAGCATCTCCTGATTGGCCTTCATCAAGGCCTCATTCATCTCACGGTTTGCAGCCATCTCACACTGCATAGTCTCCTGCATTTGCCTACTTGCAGCCAACTCATGCTGTATGGCTGCCAACACAGCTGCTACTGGATTGGGCTGGGCATTCGTCGCCCCACTGTTGTTCCGGGATCTCGTCATGACACTATATTTGTACACCAAAACCGTGAGTTGATCAGGCCCACAATTAGTGTCCACACATGCAATAGCCATGGCAAACTAAGACAACAGTCAAGAGCAACACACAATTACCATACATAATGCTTCCATCAAGAAAACTGCTCTGATACCATAAAATGTAACACCCTGTATGCATTCGGTGTATTAACATATTACTTAATCAGATTAACGCGGTCAATAATTTAATTAAAACCAAGGATTTTAAACAACGGAAGCGTTTTCCTTTCAAAACCATATTTCTTGATTCATTATGTATGGCACGTAACCTTAAATTCAATATACGAATTCTAATACTCTAAAGCCAGCCTCATCGATCCAAACAACATAACGAACGACAGATACATCAACAATATCTATACAGATATATCAGGAGAATAAACCACATGTGTATACATATACATCATCAAAGACACTCACTGTGTCTATACAAGAGAATAAGCATCAAGTGCCATGATCTCATAGATCACTTCCTCACACCAGGGCATACAAAACATGTAGTGTTTATACAGCATAAACATAAACATAACGTCACATGTGTACACACATCTTCCCTAAACCAGGGGTACAAAATACATCAACATAACCAAGGAGCCACCATGCTCTCAAAATGCTGCCAAACAACTACACAGGAACTGTCTCTACTGGGGCCTCTCGTCCTAAGACCTATCATCTCTGCCAGATGAATCACCTGCAAAAACATAATCCCCACACGGGGTGAGATACACATCTCAGTAAGCTCAGGGCTCTTGGAGGCTTCTCCTCCCTCCTGGCTCACTTCCATGATACACAACATCAAAGGCATCACAATCACTGGCCTCCCGGCCCTCACAATAATACATAGGCATCATCTAGCTCTAATGTATATCCGTGGTACTACGCCGCCACAAGATGCATCATCATCAGCATCTAGGACTCTCAGTCCCTAGTGTGAGACCGGAACTCACACCCATGCCATCCCATCGGGAGCTACCCCTTTACACATGGATGCACGTATATGGCATCTCCGAGAATAGGCTTCAACCGCGACGGAACCACCTATCTCTTGGTCTTAAGGGATCATCATCACCCTTTACATGAGCAAACCAAACTAGAAGTTGCGCTCTACTCCTAAGGAGGTCCATATCTATCTAACTGGCCAGAAGATCTATTCAACAGATAACCATCCACACAAAGCATAGAATCATGCATACATATTATCATGAGAAAACTGTAACAACCAATACAATGCACATGCATCATGTATGCAACCATCACTCCCTCGGAGTATGGTGGAACACAGGCAGTGGGAAACATTCCCCAAGAGCAAAGAACTTACCTAGCAAAGCCGTGCTCTGCAGTTCAACCCCAAAATGGTGGTCTACACCACTGACACCCTCGGTGTCACGCCCTATACAAAGGCACACAGGCACAATCAAAATCAACCCAACCATACAAGGCATAAGCACATAACAATGGTTCTCAATCGTTACAATGAAAGGAACATCATTCCTTTCCATATAACCTCTTAGTCATCTATCTTAAGGTTATCAGAACTAATCATCTTATAGACAACTCACAGACCCTCAGCAGGGTTTATCTCGGCCTAACCAAGGCACTAAAGTCTCCCAAAGACTCGGTATAAGCCAATTCAAAGAGCTCAAAATTCTATACAGGCCAAAGCTCGAATATTAACAACATGGCTAAAACGGTTACTTCAACGCATTTTCACCATTTATATAGCCTCCTGAGCATAAATAGTACAGGTATCAAGGCTCATGCATGTCCTACAATCACCAATTTAACCAACATTCTTCCTACACATGCATTTCTCAGAGCCAAACACCAAAGTCCATAAAATCAATATTTCAAAGCTAATCCTTCATCACAACAACTTTCTAAGCATACTTCTCTAAAGGACCCAAGCCTAATTCCAGCTCTAACTGAAATGGGTCACTATTCACCTCAAGAACAATTTCACAAATCAAACGATAAAACTTGAGTTTCTTACCTCTAAATCGACAAGGAAGGCTAGAGGACAACTTCTCCAAGCTTGGGTGTCCGTAAATCGCCTCCTTTCCCCGCCAAACTCAAGTTTTGAGAAGTTCCCTCAAGAAAACGATTTCTCTATTTGATGATTTTTAGGGAAAAGTGATGAAGGATTCTAGCTCATAGGATGATTCCCTAGAAGTTTCATGTTAGGAGTGAAGTATTTTGGTCAATGGTTGAGTGGTATGGAGCTTCCCAAGCTCAAGAATGGAGGAATGCGCTCAGAGGAAGAAGAAAGCAAGTGTTTTAGCCAAAAATCACGAAAATGAGCTTTTATAGGGGCCTGTCAGTGTTCCCCGCGCTAATAGCACCATCCTGGTGCTATTCGCGCCAAATATTCGAGTTTGGACATGTTTCTGGCACTAATCGCGCCAGATATTCGAATCAGGGGGTCTCCAGGACCATTCTGGCGCTAACAGCGCCATAACTGGTGCTAATCGCGCCACATGGTCGAGTCATGGTGCCGCTCCCTGCGCTAATCGCGCCAAATATTATATTAATGTTTTTTTTTTTTTTTACAAATCAAGGTTATTATAAAGAGTACACCAAAGTACATAACTTTAGTAGTGCCAATCATATGTGGAACACCTAGTTATAACTTACGAGGGAAGGTCACAGGTAAATAATACCAAATTAAGTCTCCTCACATGTAAGTATGAACTCTTTTCTATGGAGGAAGATGATGACATGCAAAGTATGTTTGGTCGCTTCCAAACCATTCTAAATAAATTAAGAATCCAAGGCAGAACTTATGATAACTATGATCATATTGACAAATTTTTGAGAAGTTTGTCTAGGAAATGGAGACCACAAGTAACAACGCTAAGGGCTCTAAATAACCTTTACTTAATATCCCCTGACGAGCTCGTTACTCTTAAGGTTCATAAACAAGAACTCTAGCAAGATGAAGGACTTAAGAAAGAGAAGCCCCTATCACTCAGTGTTTGAAAGACCAAAAAGGCCGTATCATCCAAAGATCCATCCTTAAAATTAGCGTCCATAAGCTCGTGCAGAGCTCTTAGAGTGGAAAACTCCTCTAATGAAAAATCTGAGGATGAGTCTAATGAAGATGAGCTCGCTTTCATCTCACATAAAAGATCCTTAAATTGTGGAAGAACAAAAGTGAATCCAAATGGAAGAACTCCTCTAGAAAGGTGTTCATGGAAAGGAAAGACAGACAAAAGCTCCATAATATGCTATGAATGTAAGAAGCTTGGACACTTCAAGTTTGAATCTCTAGAACTGGAGAAGTCATAAGGCAAGAAGAAGTACTACAAGTCCAAAGAAAGGAAAGGCCTCATGAGCACCTAGGAGGACCCGGACGACATCTCATTTGATAAGGACAAAGAGGAATCCAACTTGTGTCAGATGGCGGATACAACCTCTGAAGAATCTGAATTAGACCAATAGGATAAGGTAAACTTCAATGATCCTGAATCTCTTAAACATGCTTATCATGAACTATTATGAAACTCATCCATTGATTCAAAAGCTTACAAAAGCTTTCAATAAGATTTTAAAAGTTGTCCAAAGATCATAAGAAACTTGAAAAATCCTTTCAAGATAAAGTAGATGTTTCTCTGGACGAGTCCACTCAGAAATGTGATGCTTGTGAAACTCTTAAGGTAAACCAATTTTAGCTCTTTATAAGTCCAACAACAATTTTTCAATCTATCATGTTTTACATGCCATTTAGACATCACAAATTGGTCTTGGTGCTTGTGTTAAAAGGGATGTCAATGGCTTATTTTCAATCTTTAATTGTCACTAACACCAATCTGTGTAACTTAATGAGTTGTTATCTTTGATTTCATTCACATCGTCCTTCACACTTACACCAAGGCAAACTTGTGTTGGCTAACTTGTTAGAGATAGGGGGAGCAACATGAAGATCAAGTCATGAAGACTTTTTACTTTTACATGCCCGACTCCTTATTGAGTGGCATTTGTATTACTTGTTACTTTCTAGTCTTAGTCTATCTGTGTGTACATCATGCATCATCATATTGAAGTAGGAAGATAGTTTCTAACGTAAGAAACATCTTCAGTGCTATATAACTCACTGTTTTAATCTATTACCACCTATGTGTAATCGATTATATAAGTCTTTGAGAAGCTTGCAAATAGTTCATAGTTCTGGTTTAATCGATTACCATATATCGGTAATCGATTACATAGTACTTTTAAGACCATGTCTATTTTCTTGGGTCTCTGGTTTAATCGATTACAAGGATATAGTAATTGATTACATCATTCCTTAAAGTGTTCCTAGAAGTGATCACAAACACTTTAATCAGTTAAATCAAGATTGTAATTAATTACATTTTTCTTGAATGCTCTAGGCTTGGGGAAGAACATTTTAAATGATTAAATGGGGAATCTAATCGATTACCTTCTCGATATAATCGATTATAGATGGTTATAACTATTTTCTCTATATATACCCACCTCGTGTTCTCAGTTTCATAAGATCAAAAAACAAGTTTTTAATGAACCTTTACAAATCATAAACTTCAATTTTTGTTTCTTGGAGCTTTCAAAAGGAAAGTGAGTTGTAAACATATTTGAGATCAAGAGACGTCTATTCAATCAAGTCTTTTGTTCTTGCATTTGAATGAAAAAATTGTATCTTTCCTTGACTTTGTTTCATATGGTTTTTACATATTGTTACTGCATGTGCATGAGCTTCATAGCATGCTAGAATAAGTGTTTCTAGTTTTAAGCTAAGAGTAGGTTTTTGTTAGGCGTAGATTCACAAACGATCTTGGGGTTGGGTGCCTAAGTTTCATTTTCTAGATAGAATTTGAAATTGATTGTGATTGCTTCTAAAAACTCACATTGCATAGTGAAAATCTAATTTTGGTTGAATTAGATAACTGGATTAACTTCTCTAGAAATAGAGAATGAACCAATATAAATCTTGTTCTCTATCTTCTCTTTAACTCTCCTCTCTCTATTGCATTCTTTATCAATTTTCTAACTTTCAAAGATATTTCAAATTGATGCACTTTAACAAAAGGATATTATGTTCGGGTGATTAATTTGATATTTTTTTAACAAAAAGTTGTGATACAATCCTTGTGAAGCAAAAGATTTTCTTTGTAAAACTCTGTTTTTCTTTCGATTTGATTTTAATACCAATTCACCCCCCTCTTGGCTTGGTGAGTCTCATCAACTTTTTTTTTTCAACTGGTATCAGAGCTACCTATTGAAAGTTTCTCAAGATTATTGTTTTTCAAATATTGGCTCTAAACAAATAATTTTCAAAGAGGGTGCTTCTCTCAATCGACCACCATTGTTTGAGGGATAGCATTTTTCATTTTGCAAAAGAGAATGGAAATATTCATTCAGTTAATTGATTCCAGTGCATGGAATGCTATTGTTAAAAGACCATTTATACTGGCTAAAGAAGTCAATGTTGAATTGGTTCCTATAAAATGGGATGAGATGAAAGATGACGAGAAAAGAAAAATGCAAGATGATCAAAAAGCTAAAAATATTTTAACTTCTGGTTTATCTTTTGATGAATTTTTTGGTACTACAAGGTGTAAAAGTGCAAAAGAGATATGAAAAATGCTTGAAGGCACCGCGAATGTAAGATTAACAAGAAAGCACACTCTTGTATTCGAATATGAAGCTTTCTAAATGAAGAATGGTGAAACCATCTTAGAACCTCAAACAAGATTCACCCATATAGTGAATCACTTACTTGGTCTTAGAAAGACGTTTGATGATGATGAGCTAAACATCAAGATCCTCAACTGTCTTATAAGAATTTAGGAATCCAAAATCACAATGATCAAGGAATCGAAGGACTTGGCATCAATGTCGATCGAAGCTCTCTTTGAAAAATTGTTTGCATATGAACATGAGCTGATTCAACAATCTCATGCAGAAGATACATAAAAGAAAAGAAAAGGGATTGAACTCAAAGCTAGTTCCTTAAAGGAAGATCACAAAGAAGACTCTAGTGATGATGAAGATGCAGAGAGTTTGAACTTGATAGTTAAGAAGTTTGCAAATTTCTCAAAAATTCCAAAGATAGAAAATTCTTAAACCTTCAAAGAAGGTGGAAAACAACAACAACACCTTCACATGCTTCAAATGCGGGAAGAAATGACACATCAAGCAAACTGAATTTTCTAAGAAAACCAAGTTTGCATCCTTCAAAAAGGTGAATCCAACACAAAATCTCCAAAAATAAAAACATAGTGCATCCTAAGCCTAAAGCAAAGACTTGTCATTATTGCATGAAAAGAGGGCACACATCCTACAAATGCTTTGTTAGGAGATTTGATGTTCCTAGAGGTAAATGTGTTTGGATTCCTAAGGAATTAACTGTGGAAACTAACCCCATTAGATCCAACCTCAATTGGGTACCACCCCTCTAATTGATTTTGTCTTGTAGGTGTGCCTAAAAGCAAGAGACTCACTATGGTACTTGTGGTTGCTCTAGGCACATGACTGATGACAAGTCCAAACTTAATGAAGATGGATATGTGACTTTTGGAGACAACAATAAAGGAAGATAAAAAAAATATTGGAAATCAGTACCAAACTCAAATAAAAAATGTTATGTATGTTAATGGACTTAAGTACAATCTTCTAATCATAAGTCAACTATGTGACAAAGGCTTCAAAATTGAATTCACAAGAATTTATGTCTCATTTGTGAAGCCAAAACCGGTGACATTGTTCACATAGGTAAAAGAGTAGGTAGTATCAACTTGCTTAATATTGAGCATGCATCATTTCATGAACTTAGTTGCTTGGTAAGTAATATTGATGATTCTTGGCTTTGGCATCATAGGGCTACACATGTAAACATGCATCATCTCAATCCTCTAGTCAAAAAGGACTTAGTAATTAGCATCTCAAAACTCAATCCTTTCAAAGTAAAAAACGTTGTTTCTACTACAAAACCCCTTGAACTACTTCATGTGGATTTTTTTAGACCATCAAGAACCATGAATTTAGGTGGAAACTACTATGGCTTAGTAATTGTTGATGATTATTCTAGGTACACTTGGACCGTGTTCTGAAGAACAAAAGATGATGCTTTTGATGCTTTTCGCAAACTTGCCAAAGTTATTCAAAATGAGAAAGGTCTTAATATGGTTTCAATTAGAAGTGATAATGGAGGTGAATTTTAAATGAGTGTTTTGAAAGGTTTTGTGAAGAAAATGGATTCACCACAATTTTTATGCCCCAAGAACACCTCAACAAAATGGTGTTGTGGAGAAGAAAAACAAATTTCTTAAAGAAGGAGCTAGAACACTTCTAAATGAAAGAAATCTACCAAAATATTTTTGGGCTGATGCTATGAGTACTGTTTGTTACACTCTCAATAGGATTATAATAAGACCTATTTTGAAAACTCCTTATGAGTTTTACAAAGCAAGACATATAAAATGTTTAATAGGATAACTTTGTGTGTGGAAGAATCTTTACATGTTTGTGATGAAACTAACAGTCTTGTTCAAGAAAATGCTTTGCAAGATGATGATACAGGTTTTCAAGTTAAGCACACTGCACTTGAAGATGAATCCAAGGTTAAGGATCTTGAACAAAGCAAGGAATTCCTTGGACAACATCATAGGTGAAATATATAAGGGATTATCCACTCGATCTTGACTTACAATTCTATGCAATAACATGACTTTTGTTTCTCATATTGAATCTAGAAACATAAATGAAGTATTGCATGATGAGAATTGGTTATTTCCTATACAAGCTAATCAGAACCAAAAGGGTTTTTCAAAACAAATTGATGAATAAAGAATCATAGTTAGGAATAAGGCCAAATGGATTGCTAAAGGATACAACCAATAGGAAGACATTGACTATGATGAGACTTATGCCCCTGTTGCTAGGTTGGCATTTATTAGGTTGTTGCTTACTTTTGCTTGTATAGTGGATTTTAGGTTATATCAAATGGATGTGAAAAATGTTTTTCTCAAAGGATACATTGAATAAGAGATATATGTGGACCAGCCTCCAGGTTTTGTAGACTTTGATCATCCTAATCATATTTACAAGTTGAAAAAGACACTATATGAATTAAAACAAGCACCAAGATCGTGGTATGAGAGATTAAGAAATTAGTTAATTAGGAAACCTTTTGTAAGAGCTTAAGTTGACAAAACATTGTTTATCAAGAGATCAAACAATGAGTTGTTGCTTGTGAAAATTTATGTTGATGACATAGTTTTTGGTGCTAGTAATGAATATTTATGCAAGGAATTTTCTAGTTCTATGCAGGAAGAGTTTGAGATGTTTATGATGGGAGAATTGACTTTTTTTCCTTGTTCTTGAAGTTAAGCAAATGAAGCATGGACCATTCCTATGCCAAACAAAGTACTATGCAGAATTAATTAAGAAATTTATTATGTAAAAGTGCAAAGAAACATCAAAACCAATGGCAACATCCACTTATCTTGACATGGACTAAAAAAGTAAATCAATAGATGAGTCAAAGTATAGAGGTATGATTGGTTCTCTCCTTTATTTGACTGCAAGTCAACCTGATATTATGCTGAGTATTTGCTTGTGTGTAAGATATCAAGCAAATCCCAAGGAATCCCATTTAACTATTGTCAAAAGGATTATCAAGTACCTCAAAGGCACAACCAATGTTGGTTTATGGTATTTGAAAGGTACCTCTTTGAGTTTAATTGGCTTGTCAAATTCTGACTTTGCAGAATGTAAGCTAGATAGGAAAAGCACAAGTGGGACATGTCATCTCTTAGGAAGCTCTCTTGTATCTTGGAATTGCAAGAAGCAAGCCTATGTAGCACTATCCATTGCTGAAGTAGAATACATTGTAGTTGGAAGTTGTTGTGCTCAAAGTCTCTAGATGAAACAACAACTTGAAGACTTTGGGGTAACTCTTGATCATATTCCACTGAAATGTGATAACACAAGTTCTAGAAATTTGTCTAAGAATCCAGTTATGCATTCTAGAACTAAGCATATAGAAATTAGACATCATTTTCTAAGAGATCATGTATCTAAAGGTGATTGTTGCATTGAATTTGTTGATAGTAAACATTAACTAGCTGACATCTTTACAATATTTTTTGTGTTTCTCATTGTTTCAATCGATTACCTTGTTATTTTAATCAATTACACAATGTAGTTTTGTGTTTGTTGGATTCCGGGGGAGCTACTTAAAGAATGCAAAGGATCTTTGATTCAAGCATTGGTTTTGAGCTTTCAACATGCAATGGATGCCTTGAAGATAATTTAGTGTGAAATGTGTAAAAGAAAAGCAATTCTGGTGATCCAAGTGCATTGCATTTATTTGATCCATAATTAACTTAATTGGTTTCATAAAAATCACAAGGCTTTGATAAGTTGACTAAGTTTTTAAACTGATTCAAAGGTTTTTGGAAAAATGCATTTTACACTGATGTAATCGATTACCTTAAGTCCTTAATTGATTATTTGTTCTTAGTCTATTTTGGAAAAGCTTACAAGAACAATGTAATCGATTACCTATCGGAATAATCGATTATTTGACCTTTGTTTTAATGTAAACTGCCTTGTTGAACATTTTAATCGATTATTAATGGGTAGTAATCGATTACATGGCTATATATGATTTTAAGATTCTACTGGAATAATTGATTGCCAAGATTCGTAATCGATTACACAACGCTTTAAGAAAAACATGTTGCACTAGAATAATTGATTACCATGTTTCGTAATCGATTACATAAGCCTTTTATAAAACACAGTGCTACTGGAATAATCGATTACAGCTCGAAATAATCGATTATTTTGCTCGTTATTCAAACCCAGAAAACTCATGAACATTTTAATCGATTAAAATGGTGATTTAATCAATTACATAAGTGTTTTAATCGATTATATGGCGCATTTAATCGATTACAGATAGTTACAAAAAGCTGTTATAAATAGGATTGATGCTCAGCTGCTTTAACAACTTTGTGGAACATTACCCATACGAATTTTCTGAGCTTAAACAGTCTTGTGAGCATTCTAAATTGTTTTCTAAGGGTTTAATTGTGTCTTGCTCCATTGTGCATTGATCATGTGTGTTTAAGTCATTCTTGGAGCTTGAAACCATTTCAAGATTAAGTAAAGTTGTGCTTATTGTCTTTTAATCATTCAACCTGATCTGGTAAATTCAGTTAGCATTGCATACTTTGGATCATCAGGTTGTTTCTCTCCTTAATCTGATTGTAATTTTCGTTTAGGATTTTCTTTGTAATTTGGCTATTGTAATTGGGTTCTTACTTGTAACTAGAGAAGGGGTTCTCTAGGTGGAAGAACTGAGTAGTGTTCTTAGGTTCTTGTCTCTAAGAATCTAATAGGGTTTCAGATTTTTGTACTTTATCTAGGGTTGATAAAGGGAGACATTGTAATTGATTGTAAGAACTGAAAATTATAATAGTGGAACTCTAACCTAGTGTTGGTTGGAAGAAACTGGATGTAGCTTCATGGTTTTGAAGTGAACCAGTATAAATTGTTTGTGTATTGATTCTCAATCTCTATCATCTTCATTTTAATTGTTTCTTGATTCATTTGCTTGACCAACAAAGTCAGTTTTGATTCATTGAATTTCTTGGGGCTGAGTTACTTGATTGAATAAGGTTTCTTGGTTTTGAAAAGTGATAAAGATCCTTGAAACTCTGACTTTGATTAAAGAAATTTTTAATATACCAAGGTTTAACCAATTCACCCCCCTCTTGGTTAAGTGTGAAGTATTCATATGATTTTCAGTTTTGTGTTTCTATGTTATAAGGTTTATGTTTTAATCGATTACTTGTCGTTTCAATCAATTAGATGCTCTGGTTTATGGTTTCTTTCTTTTGTGTTCTATTTTAATAGATTACTTTGCATTTTAATCGATTACATGGCCTCAGGGGGAGTTTTTCCGTCAAATTTAATCAATTACGTTGCATTTTAATCAATTACTTGTATCAATTTTTGGTTTTGGGGTAAAAATGAAGGCCAATTTAATCGATCACTGTGCAATTTTAATTGATTACTTACGTGTAATCTATGTTGTAATCTGCTACACCTCTTCTTCTTCACCTCATCAACGACCTAATCACTGCAATAACTTTCACCATCCACCTCAGCCTGTCAAAACGCCCTAAGCTCTCTTTAATATGAAACCTAAACCTAACCCACAAATCAGTCCAACCCTACTTCTCAAGATTTGCTACCACCTCCACTGAACCCAAACCTCCTCAACTCTCCAAACCTCTTCCTTCTCTTTGAAAATGGCTAGTAACCCATTAAGAGCTTAGAAAAAGGCAAAGTCTTCCAAAAGGAAGAAAGGTGAATGCTCCCAAGCTTCCATCCTTGGACACATGTATAATAACCCTGTGTTTAATTCGGGTTCGTATGACCGAGTTGTCACTTTAGGGCGGGTGTATTTTGGAACTCGGATATGAAGGGGTGTAGATAGAACCTTTTCAAATCCGGGAT
This sequence comes from Glycine latifolia, assembly GCA_013407115.1. Classification (NCBI taxonomy): domain Eukaryota; kingdom Viridiplantae; phylum Streptophyta; class Magnoliopsida; order Fabales; family Fabaceae; genus Glycine; species Glycine latifolia. Next base: position 89,000 of record QARZ01040994.1, read on the forward strand.
CGTGCGGTATAGAAGGAACTCAGACAAGGAAGGGAAGAGCGACTGGGTAGTTATCTCGGCTGAGCTTATGTTCTTCTTTTATTCGAGGTCCGAGTTATGATCTCAGATGAGTTTGGATGAACAATCGGGTAGTGATTTTGGTTGAGCTCGGAGGAGCTCCAATTTAGTTGAATTGTAAGAGCTACCGGGTAGGGAGACTAGAAGAGCTCGTAACCCCTTTTTATAAGGTTACCGGATTAGGAACCCGGACGAGGTTGGGAGGAACCTTGGACTTGTAAATTACCAAGGTAGTAACTCGGATTAGGTCGGATGAGGTCAGAGGAGGAGGGAACATTAGACTTAGTCTTTTTACACGTGTTGGCCCTACATGTTCACTTTACACAAGTGACACGTGTTGACTCCCTGTTGGTTGTTTTGACGCGGGAAGGCTCTCATGTTATTTTTAAGACACGTGTTAACTTACAGGCTATATAAGATATGCACAAATGAGATATTTTAGTAGTAACCTTATTTCCACCGTCTTTGCTAAAACACCTTCTCTCTCTTATTCCATATTTTCCTCCATTGTTAGAGTGAGAAAAGCTTCTTAGATAACCTTTTCTTGACCTAAACACCTTCACATCCAACGTGAGGATTGAAGAGAATAACCTTATAAACTAGTTTCCACCCTTTGTTAGTTGTAAAAAACATCAGGCGAGGAGATCATTTCTTTAAAGAAAGTGCAAAGTTTCAACCTTTAAGAGTTAAAAAGCACAGTAAGGACATCCAAGCTTGGAGAAGCTATTTTCTAGCCTTCCTTGATGTTTTTAAGGTAAGACATGTGAGTTTTACCATTTTTTTGGAGTTTGGCTTTCAGAGGAAAAAATGTCCCATATGAGTTAGGTTTGGTTTTTGGTGATGATTCTTTGGAAAAATATGCTTAGGAAGTTGTTGTGATGAAAGTTCAACTTTGAGAGTTAACTTTTCTGGGTTTTGGGTATTTTGTTATGCCTAGATAGATCTTTGTGGGGATTACAAGTCACTGGTTGGTTGTGTATGGTTGAGATCTGGAAAAGAACTGGGTTCTTTTCATGAAATGGTTGAGAACCGTTCTTGATATCTCTCTTGCCTATTGTAGGGTGTGATAAAGAAGATATCGGCGGTCGTGAACACGAGGTTGGAAAGGATGGTGCTGGAATCAGAGAAGGTAAGCTCTCTGTTCTTGGGAGTTTGTTCCCTTGATTGTATTCCATCATACTCCTGGGGAGTGATGGTTATTGGATCTCATGGTGCGTGTATTTACATTCTATGTTACTGCTTTTTGATTGAAAACATACATGTAATGGAGATGTGCACTGGTTGTCTAATTTGTATAACTGGATATACAATTGTGTACATGGAGTGCACTGGTTGGCTAAGTTGTATATCTGGTTATACATTTGCGCATGTCTTTTGTGGAATTCATGTGGAGTCCGGGGTCTGGCACCTCAGGACGGAGATACTTGATGTGTACGCGGAGTACACTGGAAGATATACAAGAGTTCACTTTATGTGTACTGGCTGTCTAACTTGTATATCTTATATGCAATTGTGTATGATATCTGCATTGGCTAGCTAAATTGCATATTGGTGATGGAATTGTATAATTTGTAACCCGGTATGGGTTGTACTATGATGTATCATATGGAACAGAACCCAGGTGCCAGGATGTATATCATAATTCCAAACATAATGTTTTAGTTTTATTGTATGTCAAAAAAGGACGTCTTGTATTATTTTAATGCTTCCGTGTTTACTTAATTACGTTAAGTATTGTTGCGCTAATGACCATATTATAATGTTAATGAACCGGATGCATAAGGGGTCGTTACAACATGGTTCACTGTTGAAGGAAAGGAGAGTGATTACAAGCTGATTTTTGCTATCAAGAACGTGAGAGCTCTAAAGTTTCTAGACCTAGAATGGTTTTCTTAGCAAAGGTTCAACTTTCCCAATTTGTTGGAAGCTCAAGGGTTGACAAAGCTAGTGCAGATGAAATGGACTTTCTATCCAGAACTGGTTATGGTGTTCTACACATGTGCTCGTGCTGACCTTTAAGGTAACCTTTTCTCTACTATTAATAGAGTAGATATGGTCATAGATGCTGCTATGTGGAAGGAAGTTGTTGGCCTGGACATGGGTGGAGTTTGCAAATTTGATGAAACTGAAGAATGCTACAACAAGATGCAAACCTATAGAGGAATGCTTCTTGATCCTACAAAGAGATTGAGAAATTGCCTTAAAGTTGGTGGACTAACTACTGAAGACAGTATGATAGTTGACCTCATCACCTACATTCTTACACCAAGGACAAGCAATCATGCTCAGGTAACCAATGATGATCTGCAAATAGTTTATGGTCTAAAATTAGGAATTTTGATGAATTGGGTTCTGCTATTTAAAGACATCATGCTAAAAGGCCATCGCCTTGTGGATCATGAGTTTCCATATGTTGTGCTTGACTCTAGATTCATTGACTATTTCAAGGTTGTTGTTTCTAATGAGATTGTTGATTACACCAAAGCCTCTAGTGAGATAATAGAAAGGCATCTCATGAAGCTTTGTATGAGGTGTGTGGATCATGAATGGATAATGGCTGGAGAGCCTACTGTTGGAAACATTCAAGAGATGGAAGAAGATGATGAAGCTGAAGCTACACATGAACCTGCATCTCAATGAAGTCCTTTTGAGTCTCTCATGATTCAGAAGATGGATGTCATGCTTCACCTCCATCAAGAGCACTCAGTCAAAGTTCGTAGTTCCTTAGAGAGTATCACTTCTAGGCTGGAAAACATAGAAACTATGATCAGCCTTAGCAACCTCTCTAACCCTAGTGAGAATGATGCTTAGTTGTGTTTTGTTGCTTGTTTCCATTGTTTGGCTATCATTTCTTTTTGTTTGCTGTTAATTTTATTTCTCTGGTCAGTTGTTATGTTTTTGTGATAGTTGTTTTGTTTCTGTTTTAATGATGGTTGTAATGTTTTAATTTGAATGAAAGTCTTTTGTTTCTTTCCCTTGCTCGCATTTTATGTTGTTTGTTTTACCCTATGTTGTTTGTGACTTTTTGGCCTTGTTATGCCAAGAGGGGGAGAAAAAATTCATTGTCATTGCATTGGCACATTGCATTGGCATATACATAGATTATTATTCATTCATTCATTTGACCACACTTTATGATGATGATATGACACGATTTGACACTTCTATTGGCTTAGTGTTCAGTCATTTTCAAGTGATGTCTCAAGAGAAGTCCCTTCTTTCAAGTCTCCCCACATGCACTCAATGGCAATAATGTTTGGCATCACCAAAGCCAAAAAATGGGAGATTGTTAGAGATAGGGGAGCAACATGAAGATCAAGCCATGATGAGTTTTTATTTTTACATGTCCAACTCCTTATTGACTGGCATTTGTATTACTTGTTGCTTTCTAGTCTTAATCTATCTGTGTGTACATCGTACATTATCATATAAAAGTAGGAAGATAGTTTCTAAGGTAAGAAACATCTTTAGTGCTATATAACTCACTATTTTAATCGATTACCACTTATGTGTAATTGATTACATAAGTCTTTGCGAAGCTTGCAGAGAGTTCATTGTTCTTATTTAATCGATTACTATATATCCTTAATTGATTACATCATTCTTGAAAGCGATCCCAGAAGTGATCAAGAACACTTTAATTGATTAAATCAAGATTGTAATCAATTACATTGTTTTTGAATGCTTTCCAGGTTTGGAGAAGAACACTTTAATGATTAAATGGGGAATCTAATCGATTACCTTCTCAAGATAATCAACTACATTACCAATCTAATCGATTATAGGCGGTTCTAACTGTTTTCTCTATATATACCCACCTTGTGTTCTCAGTTTCATAAGATTAAAAAACAAGTTTTTAACAAATCTTTACAACTCATAAACTTCAATTTTTGTTTCTTGGAGCATTCAAAAGGAAAGTGATCAAGAGAGGACCATTCAATCAAATCTTTTGTTCTTGCATTTGAATGAAAAGGTTGTATCTCTCCTTGACTTTGTTTCATATTGCTTTTACATATTGTTATTGCATGTGCATGAGTTTTACAACATGCTAGAACAGGTGTTTCTAGTTTGAAGCTAAGAGTAGGTTTCTCTTAGGCTTAGATTCACAAAGGACCCTAGGGTTGGGTGCCTAAGTTTCATTTTCTAGGGAGAATTTGAAATTGATTGTGATTGCTTGTAAGAACTCACATTTGATAGTGAAAATCTAATTAGGGTTGAATTAGATAATTGGATTAGTTTCTCTAGAAATAGAGAGTAAATCATGAAAATACTATGAATACACTACAAATGAACCAAAAGGGGGGGGTGAATTGGTTCAAACCGGATATTTAAAATTTTCTGAAACAAATTGCGGAATTAAAACTTTGAATCGTATCACTAATTCACCTTATTCAAATTCAGGAATCTTTCTTCACCGAAGATCACCCTTAGTTATGAAAGCAATGACAAAAAGTGTTTCCTTGATAATAAATGTTGATTTCACAAAGACATGCAATGAAACATACAGAAATTAAACAAGAGACAAAACAATTATACTGGTTCACCTCTCTACCTTGGAGGCTACATCCAGTTGCTTCCAACCCACACTAGGTTAGAGTAATTACTATATCAAAGAATCTTTTACAAGCAGTTTACAAGTGATCTCTTTATCCACACTAAACAAATACAGATTCTAAAACCCTATTAGAATAGAAATCACCAAGATAATGAGAACCCTACTCAGAATCTTAACCCTAGAGAACCCTACTCTTGCTTGCTTGAAAAGAAACACAATGATATATCACAATACAATAGAAATTTTCAGAACTTCAAAAAGATAGGTTCAAGATAAACACAACCTAAGATCTTTCATGTATGAATGAATGAAAATGAAATGAGATTACCACATTCTCCAGGTTGTAAAGAACAATAGCTCGGAATCACAATCTTGAAAACCTTCTTTCTTTAAAACATATTTTCTAAAAACTCAGAAATCTTGATCACACAAGATATTGTTTGAACACAGAGTAAAACAGTATTTTGGGCACTTATGAAAACTCAGAAACTTTTGGGTAAGTCACTCTTGTAATGAGTGAATCGCTCAATGTCTATTTATAAGAAAAAGACTCACCAAGCTTTATAAAAAAACAGAATTAACTGACAATAATCGATTAATCCACTGGTGTAATCGATTAAATTGCCATATGTGATCGATTAAAGCAACTAGATAATCGATTAAACTGTTCATTAGCTTTCTGGAAATGGTTTCAAGAACACAATAATCGATTAATCCGTACAGTAATCGATTAAGTCAGTAAAGCTAAAATTCAAAGAATAGCCTATGTAATCGATTACTGGAAATGGTAATCGATTAAACTAGAATGCATCATTCCAAAATGAGTTAAGATAATCGATTACGTAAGGAGGTAATCGATTATTCCAGTAATGCATGGTTTTTCATAAAACACAGTGTAATCGATTAAAATGAGCATGTAATCGATTAAACTGTTCTTCAAGGCTTTTCCAGAAAAGTTTGAATGTCTTTAATCGATTAAACTTCTTGTGTAATCGATTAAAGCAGTAAGTTTTACTATTTTAAACAACTAAGCCATTGAGAACTTAACATCTTGTAAAACCATTTGATTTCTTTAGGATTTAAAAAACATGAATGCATGATCATGAGAAAGCACATGCTAATGAAAGATCACAAGGCTTTTAACTTGAACCACTTGGACAAATTACAAATGTCATCAAATGATTGGACATGTAAAAAGCTAAAGCAAAAAACAAGTCTTCAACCTTGGTTCAATCTCCTTGCAACTTCCTTTAAACTCAACAAATCATTATAAATCTTATTCTTTATCTTCTCTTAAACTCTCATATCTCTCTATTGCATTTTTTTATGAATTTGCTAAGTTTTAAAGATATTTCAAATTGATGTACTTTAACAAAAGGATATTATGTTCGGGTAATTGATTCGATATTGGCTTTAACAAAAAGTTGTGATATCCTTATGAAGCCAAAGTGTTTAAAACTCTATTTTTCTTTCAATTTGATTTTAAAACCAATTTAGCCCCTTTCTTTGTTTGGTGAGTCCCATCATTTTTTTTAATAAATGACACAATGTAAACATTTTGAATATGACAGGCCAAATGTTGAAATGTGAATACTTTTTATGGACATTTTTAATTAAATTAATTTCATAGTAATTTTAAAAACAAATGATGAAAAGTTCTTCCAATTTTAATTAAATAATCTTCATTAAAAATATGTTGTCCTACTATATAAACTAAATGTTATGGAATATCTATATATCTTCATTTAAGAACTTGATATAGTTTTGATACAAGAAAATTAATTTAAACTTAAACTTTTTCTTTGTTTTTCAATATCCTATTGAACCTTTTCTTTATTCTTTATCGAACTGCGCGCTAAGTCTCCCACCAGATTAACGACCTATATGACATTGTGTATGGATGCAACCAAACTTAATTGTTGTATAAATTGACGTAGCCTTAAAGAAACACACATGGCATATGAAAAGAAAAAAATAAGAAAGAAACACAACAAAAGTTAACTTTGTGAAGGAATAAAAATGGATATTGGCAACCATAATGATGTTCTCAACATTTGTGTTTATGTGCTTGCTGTTTGATTTGCTAGAGACAAAAAAAATGGAAGCTATCTTTTTTTTTTATTTGACTATTTGTATTTAAGATATAGGCCAAAATATGTTTGTGATCCTTAATATATACCCAACTTTTATTTTTGATTCTTGGTAAACTTTTTCTTCACGTTTGTTCCTTGATATTCGAAAAGTTTTGTTTTAGGTCATTTTTCAGTTAAGTGATAACATGTCCATTAAATATTTGATAACATGATTTGTGAGCCGTCAATATTCATTTCGAAATAAAAATTACAATTTTTGGCAACTAAAAATTGCCAAAATCAATTTCTAGCCACTACTAGATAAAAGGTTTTTCACGTCGCAACATCAATGATGATCCTATGAAAACCATCTCAAAAAATTTGCAGTGGTATTTTTGTAATTAAAAGGACTCGCTAACAATGATTTATGGAAAAATCGTCATTATGTTTCTTGAGTTAGGACGATTTTTAGAGCAACCGTCGTGGTTGTTTTCTCTAGAATCTTCTGCTGCTTAAATTTCATTCTCAATCACTGGACTAATAACTCGATCTCACTCTCGCATCGAAGCCCTGAAACCTCGCAGTCTCCTGTCCAACCCTTGCTTCCCTGAAACCCCTGAGTCTTATGCTATCATCATTTCACCTGTGTGCCGTTGTGGCACGCCACCAATGCTATTGTGTCGCCTTCAACGTTGAAGCTGTGAATCGTCATTGTCACTTTTGCCTCTGCCATGCCAAATCGGATGGGTAAAAAATGATGCACTTTGATTTGATCTCCATGGAGTCAAGAGTGACATCATTGGTTCTTACCGTCTTCAATCTTCAATCCAATCTATAATCTCTATCAACCCTAATTCCATGTAGTTCAAGGATTTGAGTATTTAAACTAGCAAGGCAAATTGTATTTAGTCACATAGATATGGGCACTAGCTACTTTATTCTTGTAAGGGTTTGTGATTGCACACATACACATTCCTTGTTATACTCGAAATTACTTGGTTAATATGTTTTCTATTAATGAATTTGGTTTTTCTTTAAAATTTGGATGTACTTTGCTACCGTCGATGTGTTTAGTTGAAATTATGTGGAAAACAATGAAGACATGCCATGTGCATTCTCTCTCACTCACACACTTGATCTTCTCTATTTGTTTTTTCCCTTCCCTTTTTCAAATAGTTGGAAATGGATACTACCATAATAGAAAATTTTGGTGATCGATGTGATTACTTATGTTTGTGATGCACAAAAGATAAATATAAAACAAAAAATGAGATTAAGGCAATGGAGAATAGGGTATTCTAAAATGAGTACATAGGACACTGGTGTTTCTTCTTGTTTAACCATGTATTGGAATCTTGTCCTTTTGTGATCCACATGAAATAGTGTATACAGGGAACACACCATCTAAAATGTTGACTCAGTATGATGGAAATGATTATATAATCCTAAATTTGAGATAGTATGAATTTTTTCACAACAACATATATTCAGTTGATTGATCCTTGTGCCCACTCAAGAAATAAATTTAAGTTGCTCAGCTAAATATTAGACTTATGTTTCTTGTAATGAATCATTAAGAGTACTAAGATTAAAATTAATGGTTGTAATAAAGATATGTACTCTATAGATTTTTGTATATATCTTCCTTTTAGAATACAATTCAAACTAGTTGTAGATCCATGCTAAAATGCACACATATACACATGTGTGAGCATGTTAAAATATAAAATTATATCATAATGGTGGATGCAACCTTTATTGTTTGCTAGAGAGAAGTGATTTAATCTTATTTCATTTTTCTTCTTAATTTCTTTTGGCAAAACTATACAACTTCTTTAATTGCAGAGCCATTAATAGGTATTGAATTTTCTTCAAGTGATAGTGGGGCAAAGTTGTGCATTGCTTAAAAGGTATGATGCATGATAGTTTCTTAAAAAAAAGATTCACATAGCATCTTTGTCTCTCCTAACTAGTTTATTACTTGATACAAGGCCTTCCAGGAGCATGTATTGAGGATGTAGTTTTTAAACCATATCCAAAATGTGAAACAATGTCGTGCGAGGACTTTGAGACTTCATTCAAGCTTCCATTACTTGTTTCTTAATTAACATCTCTCCCTTTCTTTCTCAAAATACACACACACACACATATGATGCCTTGACTAAAATATTCTATGATGATATATTTATAATATTTTTTCTGCATGCAGGTTGTCGAATAGTGGTTACTAGATAAAGGTGTTCTACTAATCAAAAATTCTATTGGTGGAAACATCAATCATAATTATGATTTACTTCTTGGACACAAGCTAAACATTGATGGGGAAGTGCAGTTGCTAATTAACCACTGCCTCTTAGGATTGGCTAGTGTGAGAAAAGAGGATCTCAGAGCTGTAATGAATCATCCTCGAGTTGCCTATTAGATATATATAATTCTTTTTTTCACACATGCTTAAGATATGATGCCAACAAAACCTCAATGTTAGCTTTTAGAAAAACTGAAGTGTATGTATGCCAACAAAACCAAAAATGAATGTATAACCATTGAGTATTTTCAATAGAAACATTAGGGTATCTCAACATGTCATCTCTTGATGCTAAAAAAACATATCATCTCTTAATATGATTTGTGATTGCATACATTGTTTATACATTTAACTATGTCATTATCATTATCGTAACTATTGATGACAAATACCTAGATATAACTCCAGAATTCTTAAGATAATCTTCCTTCATGCAAGCTCTTGTTCAATGTAAAAAGATGCTTACTGATTTAGGTATTGCCAATATTAGTGTAGATGATAATGCTATAGCTGTTAAGGTATATTAAAAATTTCCTTAACTCCATTGAAAGAAAGTTTTGATTAGGTTGTAGAGTAGCAACATTTCCTAATAATGATTAATTGGGATATTGTGAACATGCAGTGCTCTTAAAGAGGACAAAAGATATTGGAGCTATTGCGGGTTCAAGGAAAACAAATATGTATGGCTTTGACGTTCTAGCTGGAGGAATCTAGGTAAGATTTCATTTACATGTTTTGGAAGACTCAGCTGCTACAACATTTTAGTCTTAGTGTATGGTTTTGTCTTAATGGCAAAATGTCTTAATTTAAGCAATATGAGTTCATTGGAGTTGGGAGCTTATGCTTTTCTAAAACTTTATCTGTTAGTTTATACTTTATACTTACAATTTTAGATATGCCTTTGTATGACAGTTATTACTTGAGTTTCAAGCATCTCTGCATTAAGTGAGACTGTAAAACTGAGTATATACTTTTATGAGATTTTATCAAGAAACATGATTAACAAAGACAAAATAGAAAACATGCCTATTATTGTTGGTTACAATAATAATTAGAACTACTAAAATTTGATGTTAAAATTCATGTTTCATTCCTCTCATTTCTTTGGTGTGATTTTAGATAGAGAGTTTCCCCTTGAAACAGTCTCCCTTAAGGATTGTTGAAGATTTAATTGATAGGAGTGCCAAGTGAGTAATGGATATTTTGTTTCCCATTTGATATTTGTAATGGTATTAGTATGTAAACTATAGATTCACTATATACAATTAAATGTTCATATCTAATTAAAAAAATATTTGAAGGTTTAATGTAAAAATCACATTAAAGTTTAAGCATTTAAGTTAATAGATTATCAAACATATTATAGTTTTACTCTAAAAAAACATATATTTGGTATGTCGCCTCAAAATATTGGAATGTCGAATCACCAATTTACATTTAAAATACATTCATTAGACATTTGGTATGCTTTTATTTTGTACTATTATCACTAACAAAGTTAGATATAATGAATCCTGCTACTTAGTTCTTATCAAGAGGAATCCATTCATATTTCAATACATGGATTGTAACACATCTTACACAAGAGGACTATATATGTGGTAACTCTTCTGTCTCCATCTTCCTCGTGTTGTACTTCTAGATTTCTTTATTTGGTTCTCATTCCAACTTGCATCATAAGCTTTTCTATATGTAGTTGTATGCAGTGCAATTTCATCTGTTAGCCACATGCATTTTATTTCTTAAACGGGAGGGCTTTCGACAAGTTTGCTTTCGAATGGTCCTGAAATGATGGTCCCTTATGCTTTTCTAATTCTATTATGTGCAATGAAAACTGACTAAATAAGAATAGTTGTTTATCTGTAAGTCTATTAAGCTAGCTTATTGGTTAGAAGAGAATTGTTACATAAATAGCCAAAATAAGATTGTATAGAGGCCATTCAGTGTATTTGACAGGTTTTTGAGTGAACGAAGAGATCCTTTGTGAAGGGGAAACCTTTGGGGAGATTTCTACTCTCCATTTTTGGTTCTAGTTTTCAATAATACAGGTTTACTCTTTTGATTCTTTCTATCTAGTTTCTATCTAGTTTTTTTTACTTCCTATGTGTAAGTATGCAGGTGTCCTTGAGACAATCTGTTTCATCATATGAACACCTTTTATTATTTGGCATTACATGGTTAATAAATTTGAGCAAACTTTATCTTTATCATATTTATGCCTCGTCTATATTTTATAGTAATATGCGTTTAAAGATAAACGCACTAGGAATAGAACAAGTGTTCTCTCGAGAATCAATGATAGGAATCATGATAGTGAGGACTCGAGGAAACTAAATGTCTATTACCTAAAATGAGTTCCTATCTTGAATTACCAAGAAAGGGCATTGGTGATCTCCAAAAAAGGACTGGTACAACATCTTCTACTTGTATAGAGATACAAGGTAGGGACATCATGGAATGCAAGCATGGTGATGCCTTAGCTGATGTCGTGGGTGGATCTATTGGAGAACAGATGGCATCGAACTAACCCGCTGAGAGACTCCATAAGGATTCTTTAAAGTATCATTGGATTTGTAAAGTCTCTCATCATTTGGTAGTACGGATTATCCTAGACTTGAGGATGTCATCGAACACTATGTCCTAAGATTATACTTTGACTGTACAACTCTATCCGCCTAAAAGTGGAGAGAACAATGTACTATAACTTAAATACATGGGTGAAGATGGACATGCCAAAAGGACTCATAGTCCCTACAAGAGATTAGTCGTTCACAAGACCGGTAGGGCTTGGATGACTTCTAGTTGACTTGGGAATCTATTCATAGTAAAAGATCATGACTCCTCAAGATTCGTCTTAAAGTCAATAGAAGAAGATTCCTAGTTATGTAAAAAGCTATATTTAGTCAACTGAGAGAGATGATACTTTATCCTTGCTCTTGACTAAACATGAATGATGATATGAGGGATGGTGTCAGCACGGTATCCAAATCAGAAAGGTAGATCACTTGATCAACTCAATTAGTTTTGGGACCGCAAAGCATTGCAAGTGTCTAATGTGGTCATTAAATGAATTGGGTCTGATAAAGGAGTTTAATTGGTCAAAGTTCATTTATGTTAGTGACTAATTGGGCTTAATGGATCACACGCAAAAGGTTGTTCTTGATTGCTTATAACTAGTAAGTTTGGGTCAATAATAGTTATTGAGTTTTTTCAAGACTAAAGGTGTAATTGGGTTGGAGTTGGACTCCAAGTCCAATTGATGCATGCGCCCCATTTGGGCTAATACTGAGAAACTAGTTTCTACACTAATAGGCCCAAATGTGTTAAAAGGCCCAATAGGGTCTTAGGCCATAAGTCCTAGTAAGTCAAGAAGTTGACTTAACCAAAATAAGTTTTGGGCAAATTCGAAATTTGAATTTTGAAATTTTGAATTTTGAATTCAAATTCAAATTTAAATTACGAACTAGGACAAAGATTGAATTTAAATTTAAATTTAAATTTTAAGTTTGAAATTTAAATTTGAATTTTGAATTCAAGAGGTTAGGTTGTAAGAATAATTGTGAATTATCCAATCTATATTCAATAAAGATTGGATAATGCTTCTTCCAACAACTTTTTTATTTGAATTACTAATTTAAATAAAATAGTTAAAGCAACAACCAAAGGGATATGATGATGAAAGAGGTGGTTTTGACATGGAACCTTCTAGGATCTTTTTCAAAATTACAACAAATGAATAAGATTCATTTAACTTGAATTTTGAATTCAAGTCTTTCAAGAGTGGAACAAACTCAAGATGGTTCTAGAAACCATACTTGAATTTTGAGTTTTACAACAAGTGAAGATCCTTGGGCTGATTTTGAGTGATTGAATTAGGATTCTAATCCTTAGAAGATTACAAGATAATAGGCTCTTCAGATATAAAAGCACTCTACTCTTATGTTATGCATCTAGCTCTTCGAAGAACAAAAAAGGTTCTTATTTTTTTTTCTCCTTCATCATATTCTCTCCTCCATTGTTGCACCCTTACCTAACCTCAAGACACCATCTTTTGTCTTGAGAAATATACCAAACACTTGAAGCCTCTACCTTGTCATTGCCTAGCAAGCAAGCAATTGAAGGAGGATCAAGAAAGAGAAGAAGTTATCTCAAGCATTCAAGGTACAATCGTATGGATCACCATTTGAGGGCATCATCCTTTTGAAGTCTTTCAAGCGATCAAAAAGGTATTTCTAAAATCCCTAGTGTTTTAATGAGTGTATTCTAAACAAATTTCATGAGGACTGTAAGGAGTTATGGGTTCCGCAACAAAGACCAAAATAGAAAATTTTGTTTTTACCTTCATGAACATGTTCCATGAACGTCATGGAACATGCATTCTAACTTTCACTATGATCCTATCATCAAGTTAGTTTGGTTTAATTTAGATTCTCTGTTCAAATCCTTCTTAGTGGTTGGGCTTCTTCAATGCTTGATGACAAGGTATTTGTTAGTTTTTTTTATGCCCTTTTGATTATGCTTGTATGATTGTGGGCTACTATTTGTAACATGCTGTAATATCACTAATTATAATTAATGTAATTTAGATGATATTTGCAAAATTAAAACGGATTAACGAAAGGAAGGGCATTTTGGTCTTTGTCCGAGATAAGGGTGTGAGTAAGTAAACTGCTGGATGCACCCCTGACCCATGATTAAAAAACTGATATCCACGTTTTCTCTCTCATTTTTCTGCTTCTTCTTCCTTCTTGTCCATGAATCTCCTCCACTCCCAAGCTCTTTTCTCACCACTTCCACTTGATTAGTGGCTGAAATCACGAAGCAATCAAGGAAGAAAGCTTCTTTCTTTGTTCTTTGTTGTTATTGAGCTTTAGTGGTGAGTGATTTGAGGAAAAGAGTGGATTTGAATCGGCCCACCACCGTTCAGAGCTGCTGGACCGCGATTGGAAGCCATAGAGTGCTGGTCCACCCTCCAATTTGGTCAATTGAACTCTAAGGTTTGTAATCTCCTCCTATTTCTCCTTGTTTCTTAAGGTTAGGGTTAGGGTTGGAGTGAGATTGATAAATGTTGAGGATTGGGAGGGTGAGACAGTTTTGAAGTCTGAGTTGGAGTGTGTAGAAGTTGATTTTAAATTGAAATGGTGTTCTATGCATGAATCATACATGCATGTTCATGACAGCCAAGGACACCAATCTGGTCAGTTCTGGTGTTTTCTGCATAACTGGAGTTATCAGCATCCAAATGGTCTAAAATTGGTGTCATTCGAAAGCTAAGAGAGTTAGGTATATTCTGGAATTTTCGTGCTATTTTTGGAGGTCCTCAGAATTTATGGTGCAGAGTATAACAGGCTGTTATACTCTGTTTTTAGCAGATTTTTCTGCTGCAGAGGTCAATCTTGCAGAAATCATAAATCAGCCTAGGATGATCCAAATTGAGTGATTTTAGTGGCAATAGAAATATGGGCATGTGTACTTTACACCTGTAAAAATGCAGGTCATTTGGATGAGTAATCCGGTGTTGAATGTCATTTAAAAATGGCTGTTTGGGCTGGTATGTTGCTGTCAGCACTGTTTTAGTGCATGACAGTTCTGGTATTTTGATTGCTACAGAGGCTGTGGTTTATGGAATTGGATGAAACTAGTTGCGTTTGAAAGATGAGAGATAGACCTAGATTTCTCTAAATTCCCTTGATTTTAGGAGTTTCCTACAGAGATTTATGAATTTTCGAAGTGGGTACAAAATCTGCATAATTTTTATGCAGAAAATTCTGTTTTCCATATGTTTTGGTATAATTAAATGCTTGTACGGATAGGATGATTGTTGATTCATGCTTGTGTGCCTTTGTATAGGGAGTAACACTGAGGGTGTCAATGGTGGAGGCCACAGTTCACGGATTGAACAGCAGAGCACGGCTTTGCCAGGTAAGTTCGTGGTTCTTGGGAGTGTTTCCCACTGCTTGAGCTCCACCACACTCCGAGGGAGTAATGGTTGCATACATGATGCATGTGCATTGAATTGGTTGTTACAGTTTTTTCATGATAATATGTATGCATGATTCTATGCTTTGTGTGGATAGTTATCTGCTGAATAGATCTTCTGGCCAGTTAGATAGATATGGACCTCACTAGGAGTAGAGCGCAACTCCTAGTTTGGTTTGTTCACGTAAAGGGTGATGATGATCTCTTAAGATCAAGAGATAGGTGGTCTCGTCGTGGTTGAAGCCTATTATCGGAGGTGCCATATACGTGCATCCATGTGTAAAGGGGTAGCTCCCGATGGGATGACACGGGTGTGAGTTCCGGTCTCACACTAGGGACTGAGAGTCCCAGATGCTGATGATGATGCATCTTTGGCGGGCGTAGTACCGCGGATATACATTAGAGCTAGATGATGGCTATATATTGTTGTGAGGGCCGGGTGGCCAGTGATTGTGATGCCTTTGATGTTGTGTATCATGGAAGTGAGCCAAGGAGGAGGAGAAGCCTCCAAGAGCCTTGAGCTTACTGAGATGTGTATCTCACCCCGTGTGGGGATTATGTTTTTGCAGGTGATTCATCTGGCAGAGATGATAGGTCTCAAGGTGGGAGGCCCCAGTAGAGACAGTCCCTGTGTAGCTGCTTGGCAGCATTTGGAGAGCATGGTGGCTCATTTGTGATGTTGATGTATTTTGTACCCCTGGTTCAAGGAAGATGTGTGTGTACACATGTGATGTTTATGCTAAGTAAACATTGCCAGTTTTGTATGCCCTCTCGGAGGATGTAATCTGTGAGAACATGGCAATGGATGCCTATTCTTTTGTATCGCCACAGCGGTGGTTGAGATGATGTGTATATGTTATACCATATTGAGACATGTGATTTATTCTCCTGTTATATCTGTAGAGATATTATTGATGCATCTGCCATTCTTTATGTTGTTTTGAATCGATGAGACTGGCTATAGTGTATTGAATTTGTATATTTAATTGAGGTTACTTACCATACATAATGAATCAAGAGATATGATTTTGAAAAACGCTTCCATGGGTTTTAATTAAATTAATTACTGCCCTTATCTGATTAAGTAATTGTTAATACTCCAGATGCATACGGGGTGTTACATTTAATGGTATCAGAGCAGTTTCTTGATGGAAGCATTATGTATGGTAATTGTGTGATGCTCTTGACTGTTGTCTGAGTTTGCCATGGCTATTGCATGTGTGGGCACTAATTGTGGTCCTAATCAACTCACTGTTTTGGTGTACATGTGCAGTGTCATGACGAGATCCTAGAACAACAGTAGGGCGATGAATGCCCAGCCTGATCCAGTGGCGGCTGCGTTGGCAGCCATGCAGCATGTGTTGGCTGCAAGTAGGCAGATGCAGGAGACTATGTAGCGTGAGATGGCTGCAAACCGTGAGATGAATGAGGCCTTGATGAAGGCCAATCAGGAGATGCTTGAGGAGATGAGGACCTTAAGGAGAGATGATAGAGCATCCTCTCCACCTCCGACGCATGATGGCGAGGGTAGTCGCCATCTGACTAGAGGTAGCAGCCTGAGAGGGGACCCAGTGTTCCATGTTGAGGCTGGTGATGATGTTGCAGCCTAAGGGAAGATGCTTATCACTTTTCGTAAGCATGACCCTCCAGCTTTCCTTGGAGGATACGATCCAGTTGCGGCAGCTAGGTGGCTCCAGGCACTAGAGAAGATTTTTACGGTGATGGAGTGTTCTGATCACCAGAGGTTGTTGTATGCGACCTACTTGCTACAGGGTGATGCCCATGAGTGGTGGACCACCACTGCTCAGTTGCTTAGAGGCCAGGCTAGGGAGATCACCTGGCAGGTGTTTGAGGACTGTTTCTTGGACAGATACTTTCCCAGGGATGCCAGGGAGCAGAAGCAGGCAGAGTTTGACAGTCTTGTTCAGGGGAGCATGACAGTGGACAAGTACTTGGCCAGGTTCAATGAACTGGCCAAATATTCACATTTCAGGAGATCCTTGCCTGATGCTGATGTTCTTGCTGCTAAGTTCCAGAGGGGGCTTAGGGAGAGCATAGAGGAGCGAGTTGCAGGTAGTGGATTTCGTGACATGGATAGCCTGGTGAGGCAATGTCGCCAGGTGGAGGATATGCTTCGCAGACACCGAGGCAGTCAGCCTACTCCCTCAGTCAGACAGGAGGTGAGGAGGCCCAGCAGTTCAGGCCCACCCAATAAGGGTAAGGGCAAAGACTTGAGAGTCTCTACTCCATCAAACAGATTTAAGAGAGGCTCTAGCCTGAGTGGCTCAGCACGGAGGCGAACTCCTCCCAGATGCCCAGCTTGTGGGAGAGAGCACTGGGGAGTGTGCCCCTCGGGCCAGTTGGTGTGTTTCAGGTGTGGCAAACCAGGCCACATTTCTCGTGAGTTCCCGCAGGCAGGGGGCCGGGTACTGGCTGCTCCAGTTATGACGACAGCACCCACAGCAGGACGGGTGTATACAGTTGATGCCGGAGAGGCAGCCAGAGCTCCTGACTTGATCAGAGGTACTATTCTGATCGATGTTTATGATGTGAGAGTCTTGTTTGACTCTGGAGCTACGCATTCATTCATCCAGGACATGACTGCATTTGGGCTAAACTTGCCCATGTCTAGATTTTCTCCTCTGATGGAGATTACCATTGCATCTAGTGAGAGATGTCAGGTGAGCACGTACGGCAAGGATGTGTAGTTTCAGTTTGACGGTAGAGAGTACACGATTGATTTGTACTGCCTAGCTATACCTACCCTTAAGATTATTTTGGGTATAGATTGGTTGGCCAAGTATGGCGTGATGTTGGACTATTGCAGAAAGAATGTTGTTGTGCCTTCTGATGGAGCTGGTTTGAGTTCCACCCCTTTCCTATCAGTCTTACAAGCTCACAAGGCGATTAGGGAAGGAGCTTAGGGCTATATCTTCGCATGTGTGATAGAAGATAAGCCGAGTGTTGATCTCTCACAGATTCTGGTGGTGAGCGAGTTTGTGGATGTATTCCCAGAGGAGATTACACAGCTACCACCTGAGAGAGAGATTAAGTTCTCCATTGATTTGGTTCCCGGTGTAGGGCCAATATCTATAGCACCTTATCGTATGGCTCTGTTAGAGTTAAGAGAGTTAAAGGTGCAATTGGAGAACCTATTGTCCAAGCAGTTTATCAGACCGAGTGTTTCGTCGTGGGGAGCCCCGGTGATCTTCGTGAAGAAGAAGAATGGCAGTATGAGGTTGTGTGTCGATTACAGGCAGCTGAATCAAGTTACTATCAAGAATAAGTATCATTTGCCTCGGATTGATGATTTGTTAGATCAGTTGAGGGGAGCCAGGGTGTTCTCTAAGATTGACCTGAGATTCGGATATCACCAGATTCGGATCAAGCTCGCAGACATACCAAAGACAGCCTTCCGGTCTCGGTATGGTCACTATGAGTATCAAGTCATCCCCTTTGGTCTGACAAATGCCCTTGCAGTGTTCATGGACTATATGAATAGGGTATTCCGACCTTTCTTAGATCAGTTCGTGGTGGTGTTTATTGATGACATACTGATCTACTCCAGGACAGAGACGGAGCTTGCCGAGCATCTCAGGATTGTTCTTCAGACGTTGAGGAATGATCAGTTGTATGCCAAGTTGGAAAGTGCGAGTTTTGGCTATCAGAGGTGAAATTCCTTGGCCATGTGATTTCTGCAGCTGGGGTATCAGTTAATCCCGGTAAGATAGAGGCTGTGATGACTTGGGAGAGACCCAAGGACATATCAGATATCCAGAGTTTCCTTGGTTTGGCAGGCTACTACCGGAGGTTTATTCAGGGGTTCTCACAGCTGGTGCTACCTTTGACTCGCCTCACTCGGAAGGGGGTTCCGTTTGTTTGGACTCATGAGTGCGAGCAGTGCTTCCAGGAGTTGAAGGAGAGATTGACTACGACTCCAGTGTTGACTCTTCCTGATCCTAAAGGGAGCTTTGAGGTGTACTGTGATGCTTCCAAGCGGGGGCTTGGATGTGTACTGATGCAAGAGCAGAAGGTGGTTGCCTATGCTTCCAGGCAACTGAAGCCTCACGAAGAGGCTTATCCTACACATGATTTAGAGCTTGTGGCTGTTGTCTTTGCTCTAAAGGTTTGGAGGCACTTCTTGTATGGTGCCAAGTCGGTGGTGTTCAGTGACCACAAGAGTCTCAAATATCTCTTTGACCAGAAGGAGCTGAATATGAGACAGAGACGGTGGATGGAGTTCCTCAAAGATTATGACTTTGAGTTGAGATATCATCTCGGCAAGGCGAATGTTGTTGCTGATGCCTTGAGCAGGAAGCATGTGAGTGCTCCCTGCATGATGATCTTAGACTGTGAGCTGATTGAGCAGTTCAGAGATATGCACCTGACTATGACAGAGGGTGTTCGTGGTCTTGAGTTGAGAGAGACCAAGGTTGATAATGGTTTGATACGGAGGATCCGAGAGGCCCAGAAGCAGGATGATGCTGTGAGGGCCATGATTGGTCAACAAGATGTTTCTTGGGAGACTCATGACTTGGTGTTGTACCAAGATCGGATCGTTATGCCTAAGGGCGAGTTGGTGGATGCAGTTCTGTCTGAGGCTCATAAGGGCCAGTTTAGCATTCATCCAGGTGCCACCAAGATGTATCAGGACCTTAAGAGGAACTTCTAGTGCCCAGGGATGAAGAGAGACATAGCTGAGCATGTGGCTAAGTGTCTGATATGTCAGAAGGTGAAGATTGAGCATCAGAGACCGTCAAGCCTACTACAGCCGTTGTAGATTCCAAAGTGGAAATGGGATAGCATTTCCATCGACTTCATAGTTGGACTACTGAGGACTCAGACTGGGTGTGACTCCATCTGGGTGATTGTTGATAGGCTGACCAAGTCCACTCATTTCTTGCCTATCCGGACGGACTATACCACAAAGAGGTTGGCTCAGCTATATGTCAGAGAGATTGTCAGATTGCATGGTGTTCCCGAGAGCATTGTCAGTGATAGAGATCCGAAGTTCACCTCTAGGTTTTGGGGTGCTCTTCAGGAGGCTTTTGGGACCCAGTTGAGGCTTAGCACAGCCTACCACCCACAGACTGATGGTCAGACAGAGAGGACTATCCAGACTCTGGAGGATATGTTGAGAGCCTATACATTGGAGCAGGGTACTAGGTGGGATAGATACCTACCTCTGGTGAAGTTCTCGTATAATAATAGTTTTCATGCTAGTTTGGGCATGGCACCTTATGAGGCATTGTATGGCCGAAGGTGCAGGACTCCTGTTTGTTGGACTGAGGTAGGTGAGAGACAGCTTCTTGGACCAGAGATGGTTCAGGAGACTTCTGAGTAGATCCGGTTGATCAGGGATAAGTTGTTGAGAGCTCAAAGTCGGCAAATGAGCTACTATGATCATAGACACAGGCCGCTACAGTTTGATGAGGGTGACCATGTGTTTCTGAGGCTGTCTCCAGTTACAGGTGTTG
Organism: Glycine latifolia; assembly: GCA_013407115.1. Classification (NCBI taxonomy): domain Eukaryota; kingdom Viridiplantae; phylum Streptophyta; class Magnoliopsida; order Fabales; family Fabaceae; genus Glycine; species Glycine latifolia. The sequence continues at coordinate 109,445 of QARZ01040994.1, forward strand.
GACAGGCATTAGGTGTGAGGAAGCTCAGTCCTAGGTTCATTGGTCCTTACCAGATTCTCCAGAAAGTAGGACCCGTGGCCTACAGGCTAGCTCTGCCTCCCCAATTGTCAGGGCTACATGACGTTTTCCACATGTCACAGTTGAGGAGATATGTGGCTGATCCATCACACGTGGTTGAGCCTGACACCGTTCAGATTAGGGAGAATCTGACTTGCCCTATACGGCCAGTACGGATTCTTGACAGGATAGAGAAGCAGATGCGGAGAAGGACGATCCCGATAGTCAAGGTTCAGTGGGAAGGACGGACACCTGATGAGGCAAATTGGGAATGGGAGCAGGAGCTTCTGCAGTTGTACCCCGAGTTGTTTATAGGTATGTTCCTAAATTTTGAGGAAAAAATTCTTAAAAGGTGGGGTGAATGTAATATCACTAATTATAATTAATGTAATTTAGATGATATTTGCAAAATTAAAACGGATTAACGAAAGGAAGGGCATTTTGGTCTTTGTCCGAGATAAGGGTGTGAGTAAGTAAACTGCTGGATGCACCCCTGACCCATGATTAAAAAGATGATATCCACATTTTCTCTCTCATTTTTCTGCTTCTTCCTTCTTGTCCATGAATCTCCTCCACTCCCAAGCTCTTTTCTCACCACATTCACTTGATTAGTGGCTGAAATCATGAAGCAAGCAAGGAAGAAAGCTTCTTTCTTTGTTCATTGTTGTTATTGAGTTTTAGTGGTGAGTGATTTGAGGAAAAGAGTGGATTTGAATCTGCCCACCACCGTTCAGAGCCGCTGGACCGCGATTGGAAGCCATAGAGGGCTGGTCCACCCTCCAATTTGGTCAATTGAACTCTAAGGTTTGTAATCTCCTCCTATTTCTCCTTGATTCTTAAGGTTAGGGTTAGGGTTGGAGTGAGATTGATAAATGTTGAGGATTGGGAGGGTGAGACAGTTTTGAAGTTTGAGTTGGAGTGTGTAGAAGTTGATTTTAAGTTGAAATGGTGTTCTATGCATGAATCATACATGCATGTTCATGACAACCAAGGACACGAATCTGGTCAGTTCTGGTGTTTTCTGTATAACCAGAGCTATCGGCATCTAAATGGTCTAAAATTGGTGTCATTCGAAAGCTAAGAGAGTTAGGTATATTCTGGAATTTTCGTGCTATTTTTGGAGGTCCTCAGAATTTATGGTGCAGAGTATAACAGGCTGTTATACTCTGTTTTTAGCAGATTTTTCTGCTGTAGAGGTCAATCTTGCAGAAATCATAAATCAGCCTAGGATGATCCAAATTGAGTGATTTCAGTGGCAATAGAAAGATGGGTATGTTTAATTTACACCTGTAAAAATGCAGGTCATTTGGATGAGTAATAGGGTGTTGACTGTCGTTTAAAAATGGCTGTTTGGGCTGGTATGTTGCTGTCAGCACTGTTTTAGTGCGTGACAGTTCTGGTATTTTGATTGCTACAGAGGCTGTGGTTTATGGAATTGGATGAAACTAGTTGCGTTTGAAAGATGAGAGATAGACCTAGATTCCTCTAAAGTCAGTTTATTTTAGGAGTTTCCTACAGGGATTTATGAATTTTCGAAGTGGGTACAAAATCTGCATAATTTTTATGCAGAAAATTCTGTTTTCCGTATGTTTTGGTATAATTAAATGCTTGTACGGATAGGATGATTGTTGATTCATGCTTGTGTGCCTTTGTATAGGCGTGACACCGAGGGAGTCATTGGTGGAGGCCACAGTTCACGGATTAAACAGCAGAGTACGACTTTGCCAGGTAAGTTCGTGGTTCTTGGGAGTGTTTTTCACTGCTTGAGTTCCACCACACTCCGAGGGAGTGATGGTTGCATACATGATGCATGTGCATTGCATTGGTTGTTACAGTTTTCTCATGATAATATGTATGCATGATTCTATGCTTTGTGTGGATGGTTATCTGTTGAATAGATCTTCTAGGCAGTTAGATAGATATGGACCTCCCTAGGAGTAAAGCGCAACTCCTAGTTTGGTTTGCTCACGTAAAGGGTGATGATGATCCCTTAAGACCAAGAGATAGGTGGTCCCGTCACGGTTGAAGCCTATTATCGGAGGTGCCATATACGTGCATCCATGTGTAAAGGGGTAGCTCCCGATGGGATGACACGGGTGTGAGTTCCGGTCTCACACTGGGGACTGAGAGTCCCAGATGCTGATGATGATGCATCTTTGGCGAGCGTAGTACCGCGGATATACATTAGAGCTAGATGATGGCTATGTATTGTTGTGAGGGCCGGGAGGCCAATGATTGTGATGCCTTTGATGTTGTGTGTCATGAAAGTGAGCCAGGGGGGAGGAGAAGCCTCCAAGAGCCCTGAGCTTACTGAGATGTGTATCTCACCCCATGTAGGGATTATGTTTTTGCAGGTGATTCATCTGACAGAGATGATAGGTCTCAAGGTGGGAGGCCCCAGTAGAGACAGTCCCTGTGTAGCTGCTTGGCAGCATTTTGAGAGCATGGTGGCTCATTTGTGATGTTGATGTATTTTGTACCCCTGGTTCAGGGAAGATGTGTGTGTACACATGTGATGTTTATGCTGAGTAAACACTGCCGGTTTTGTATGCCCTCTCGGAGGATGTAATCTGTGAGAATATGGCAATGGATGCCTATTCTTTTGTATCGCCACAGCGGTGGTTGAGATGATGTGTATATGTTATACCATATTGAGACATGTGGTTTATTCTCCTGTTATATCTGTAGAGATATTATTGATGCATCTGTCGTTCTTTATGTTGTTTTAGATCGATGAGGCTGGCTATAGTGTATTGAATTTGTATATTTAATTGAGGTACATAATGAATCAAGAGATATGGTTTTGAAAAACGCCTCCGTGGGTTTTAATTAAATTAATTACTGCGCTTATCTGATTAAGTAATTGTTAATACGCCGGATGCATACGGGGTGTTACACATGCTTCAAAGGAAAATGAGTTTTGTGTTAGGTTCAAAGCTACAGATTCATAGGAGAGTACTGAGTGATGATTGTTTTATGATGCTTTGGATAAACTGTCCTACTAGTTGGAGAACGCACATGTGTTGGAATTATATTTAAAAACTTGTTTACAGTTTGGTTGAAAGATCTAGTAAAAATTTCAATTGAGTCTCTTAAGTAAATTAAAGTTTTGCAGAGAAGGAAAAGTGATTGATTTTGACCAACAGTTGTCCAAGATGTGTATATTGTTTACCTTTCAATCCTTTTGAAAATTGATCCTTTAGGAAGGAGAAAAGATAGTACTTGTATGGTTGGATACATCATATAATCAAGCAATATATGAACTGGTGGATAAATTAGGTTGCAAAGATGGTACTTTCTATGACGGTTTTCAAAGAACCGTCTTAGAAAGTCCACACTCTAAAACGCTTTTATGAAAAACCATCTTAGAAAGTGCACTTTCTAGGATGGTTCTTTGAAAACCATATTAGAAAATACATATTCCAAGACAGTTCTTCAGAAAATCGTCTTAGCATATGAACTTTCTAAAATGGTTTAAAAATCGTCTTGGAAAGTGTTGACTTTTAACGAATGCACTTTCAAAAACGGTTCAAGACCGGCGTGGAAAACATAAAATAACCGTCTTTGAAAGTCATTTTGTAGTAGTGTGTGGTTGGTACAGATATAGACCTTTCTTTCAAGCAAAATAAATTTCCTTCCATATGCTCTCCCATTAATCTGATTGATCATCATTATGGTCTCATTTACAATATAAACACTAAACAATTAAAGAAGAAAGGAAATTAAAAACAACTAATTAATTAATATATAGTTGCATCATCATAATCATCATTAACCTATCTAACATATTCTTCTCTTCCCCTTAGATCAAGAACTAGAAGAAGACCCGTTAACATCAATGGTGGCACTGAGGTGGTGCAGGTGGCGCGACAGCTTCGGGGTTAGGAGTAGGCAGTGCGCGGTAGTGCTAATAGGGGTTGTGTCAGCGTCGTTGATGGTAAAGGGGTGCAAGGGTCCTTGGTCTATGGACGAGAAGAATTGTTTGGTCGTGAAAAGGTTGCACACATTAGATATGTGGGTGGAGTAGGTGTGCGACATTGAAGGAGGGTGGCAATGTTGGTGCAAGACCAGATCTAGTGGTTAAGGTTGATTGGTGCATCTTTCGTGGTTGGCTGGGATGACTTGAGATCCATTGTGTCCAAATCTAAGTTTTTGAGTTTTTAGATCTCTCAACCATTTTCGCTTCACCTCCACGTCCCCTACCGGTCATCTCACTTTCGTCGCATGCTCTACTTTGATGACAATGAAGCTTGCAGAATCGATTTGTCCCCAAACCACATTGGCTTCTTTGTCTCCTTCATAATATCCTGCATAAGTTTTCATATCCGACAATGATGAGCTTTCATATCTTTTTTTATCCTTGTATTTTTAAAAAGTTAATTATCACATCTCCGATTAATAAAGAAATACTAATGATAAGGATCAAAAACAAAACTTTTCAAATTTCAAATAGTAAAAGTGAAGAAAAAATTTATTATGTATCAAAAACAAAAATCAGATATATATCAAGGATTAAGCCTTAAGATATACTACTCTACATGAGCCTGAGAATTATATTGGTATTTAGTTTTTCTTTTGTTCTGTTATATGGGTTCTTGTGGTTGAAAATTTGTAATAACATACTTCTACACAATAAAACCAACATCTCTTGCTTTGAAAAGAAGCTTGTGGACGAGTTTATCCGTGAAAGAATAAAATTTAATATCATTCAACGTTAGTATTATTAATTACCACTAATTAATTTGAATCTCATTTACCTGCAGACTTTGCCTCCCTTTCTTTAAATTTTGCTTACATGGAAACGCGAGCTAAGTTGTTTAATCACAAACACCAAACACAAAAATTAAGACCGACATCATACGTAAAGCTTCAAAGCTCTGTGACAAATGGCCCTCCTTTTCAGAATAGATTTTGTACTTTCATTACTTTATGTTTTCGGAGTTACTACGGAAACATACGGATTATTATATATTTATAAGAGCTAGAAGGCACATATAAACATATCATTTCTTAAACTAAAATACACATAAACTAGCACATATTTTTACCTTGTTGCCATGATGCCAACTTTGTCACTTTAAATTAAATAAAAATGTAATATTACCATTCATTACACGCAATTGGTAACAACCATATTCCAAGTCATCAAGATCTAAAGCTGATCATGTGACCACTCATTTAATTAGAGGGGGAGCTAAAGCTCATCAAATACATTATCCGTTTTGTTTAACCACTAAACACATAAAATCAATTGGTGTAAAATTATTTTAGCTTAATTAAGAGTTTAAGTTCAGGTTTTAGATATAAATACTTCAAGGAATAATTTTATCACTCATAAAAATCATATTAAGATCGAACAAAATTACCTCTATTACTCATAGTATATCTAGAAAAAAAAAAATATATATATATATATATATATATATACTATTTAATATAATTTTATATTTATCATGTGTTTTAACTATAGATTTGATCAAATACTTCTAATTCAATATATTAACTTATAAGTTTCTAACGACTATCAGTTAAATTCACTTATGGCTTATGAAAATACATTGCTTTGATAAAACCAAGAATAAATTATATATTAAGAAAGTAATAAAAATTCAAATGAAACTAATGCAAGTTATACAATAATAGCTGGTGCTGAATGGCACTGAACGTTTACGAGCATGATAAGCTGATCACACGCATATCAAAGGGCCTCTGCTCAAGGTGAGAAGGATTTGTTAAACTGGTTGAATATTGTTAATTGTGATTATATAGTCCTTTCTAAAGCTTCAAAAATATCTTGGACTTGCTGCTCGTTGACTTGTACCCACAGCTTGCTACTTCAGTGTCATGCTAAATTAAAAAGGAAAGAATATTATTTACCGGACGCAAAGACAGCGTTTCTTTCACATAATCTGATCAGATTTTCAAAAATATGGAAATGGGAATATATTTTAATGTTTGTTATAAGGTTTTGAATCTGATCAGATTTTTAAAAATATGGAAATGGGAATATATTTTAATGTTTGTTATAAGTTTTTTTGAAAAAAAAATTTTTGGGTATTATTGATTTATGGAAATATTATAATTTTTTTACCATATTTTCCAACATTTAACTCTATTCTCATTAGAAGGGATGGAAAACTAATATTTCAATAGAAATGTAAGAATTTATTGTTTAATGTACATAAAAAATTTCATTTATTTTTTATCTAAAATATTAAAATGTAATCAAACATTTTTTTAAGATATCCGAGAATAATATTGTCATGTTATATTCCTAGAGATATAATTTCTGTGAATGTAAAAAAATTATGTAAAACAAACGTCTCCAAATGAAAAATATTTAGAAACAAAAGTTGTAAGGAGTTGTAGTTAATTAATTAGATATAATTGACTAAAAGGGAGAATTTCATGTTAATAATAATAATAATAATAATAATAATAATAATAATAATAATAATAATCTGAATAAAGAAGAATTTTGGCATTTTGTTTTATCTCCTTTAATGTGTCCTTCCTTAATTGAGCAATGCATGTAGCATTGTCTTCATATATGATCGCTGATGTTATTTTTCCTCATGTAATACTAAAATTTTGCATGATTAGATGATGTTGTGGTTACAATTTGCTTCACAAATCACCATGAAATGGTGGTGTCACCGCATGTAAGCAAATATCTTGTTTGTGATCTACCATTATAAGGATCTGACAAATAGTTGCATTTGTATAATCAGTTATATCAGATTTTGAAACATTTGAATAAAAACAATCTCATGTCCAAAAGTACCTATAAGATAACGAAGTATGTGCTTTACTCCATTCCAATGTCTTGGTTTAGGTGAAGAAATATATCTTGCTAATAAATTAACTACAAATGATATATCAAGTCATGTATAATTAGCAAGATACATTAATGTTCATATAGCACTAAGATATGGTACTTCAAGACCAAGAAGTTCTTCATATTTTTCTTTAGGTCTAAAAGGACCATGGTTCACATCTAAAGACCTTACAACAATTGAAGTACACAATGATGTGATTTTGTCTATATAGAACCTTTTAAGCACCGTCGTTATAATGCACAAAAATTCTACATTTTAAATATTCTATTTGTAATCCCAAGCAAAATTTTGTTCTTTTTAGGTCCTTCATCTCAAACTCTTTCTTCAAGCAATATATGACTTTTGGAAGTTCTTCAAGAGTTCCAATGGTATTTATGTCATCTACACTAACAACAATTATGGCAAATCCATTTTTATATTTTTTCATGAAAATACATGGACAAATGGGATCATTATTATATCCTTCCTTTAACAAATACTCACTAAGACGTTTGTACACTACTAGAAAATAGAATTTGAACATTAGTTGTTTTCAACTTTCAACATCAACTTTTAACCAATGTTGAAATCACCGATGTTAAAAGTATCAATGTTAACATCGATTTTAAAAAACCGATGTTAACATACACTACACAACATTGTTTTTTAACAAAACCAATGTCATATAATAAGAAATAAACCAAAAAATATGAAAAAATCCAATATCGGATTTTATAAATATTGATGTTGTCGTACACCTAACAACATCGATTTTTCTAAAAATTGATGTTGTGGTTCAACCACAACATCGATATTTCCAAAAGTTGATGTAGAAAATAAATTTTTTCATCAATTCTGTCAAAACCGATGTTGTATAATACTTACAACATCAATTTTAGACAAATCGATGTAGACAGTACTTTTTCTACATCAGTTTTTTGTTGTAACCGATGTTGTGTAGTCACTTTCTACATCGTTTATTACATAACCGATGAAAAATGTCATTATTTTAAAAAAATGTCATATTCTCTTTATTTCCCTCCTTATAATTTTAAAAGACACATTAAAAAGTGTAAAAAAATATTTTAATGCACTTCTATTAACAATATTTGGTATTTTCTCATACCAAAATTTAATATTTTTCTTATATCATACACCTTTTTCAGATCATCCAAAATCAGAGTGTTGTCACTTCTACATATGATAGATATTCCTTTGAAATCAAACTCCATTTTTGCAATTTCAACGGACAATCTTACCATGCTCATTTTTTCTCCAACCTCCAAGATCAAGCTTACCGGAACCATCAGCCACAAAATCCACTATATGGAACACCCCAAACTAAAAACTAAGAGCCAAAAGGCTCCTCTCTATGCAAAGGTACAAGCAAGACCCATTGTACACAACCTTACATTTAAATATGCAAAAAGACAATTTTTGCATTTGAACCCATATGAAAAATGACATCTCAAAGTATCATAAGGGTGTGAATATATATATATATATATATATATATATATATATGAAAGCCAATCTTCCACAACCAATAAAAGAAATTTAGAAACACTAAGACCCATCAATTGTTGCTGAACAAACACTAAGACCCTAGTAATGGTATAAATAAATAGATAATGAATATGCATTAACATAATAGGGTATGAATTATTATAAGTTTTTAACCGTATAAGCAATTGCATACACAATCATTATCATATTCAATTACACATGAAGATCACTCCACTCATTTTGATTGATCAATATTAGAAAGTTAGAAAAAATCAAAGTCCCACTTTATTTCTTCTCACTAATAGAGTATAACACTATGCTCTTAGTTATGATATATGCAAATGTAAAAAGATAATAATGTATAGATTAGTATGCCAGTTGTACTAATCAATTATAGGCAGCTAAGCACATAGTTATGTCACATCTACTTTCTATTACAGGTAGTTAATAAACTAACTCTACCTTAGTTATAAATATCTCTGAAAAGAAATTTACAGGAATAAGATCAAATCCTAAATGTTTATATAATCATATTCAAACAACCTCAAAATCAACAATCACGGGTATGACAACCAACTCTAATACGAAACTAGGAGAAGAGAGAATTACAATCCTCCATACCAACAATATTCCTAGAAATATTAATAAAAATAAAAATATTATTGCAGAGTAATTACCTCACTAGAAAGTGGATCTTTTTGCTTCACAACAATCAATATTGACCAAACAAGCTTAGACATGTCTAACAACAGGGTTTCAGGGTAACCTGTTTTGAAAATATGATAATCAGGCATCCATGAAGAATCAAAAAATGCATAATTGATGTCAATAGTAGTTTACTGACCTTCTTCGCTTTTATGAAGTTTCTTGTGGTTCATTTAAGGTTTTAATTTGGAGTGTGTGGTTTATGCAGTCTTTGATATACTTGGTTGGAATACAGAGTCCCCATCCACCTAGATTTATTTCAAGAGAAGATTGTGTTAACTATTTATGGTTTACAGTAGTGATAAGCTCAATCCATTTTCATGAGTGAGTTATTATTTCTGACATGCGCATGGATGGACTTACATGATAAATTATTGATTCACTCTTTTTGTCTCTGATTTTTTGTTTTGAAGAATATTTTATTTGTTTCCCTGTAGTTTTATTTTTAGTCGTCTAACACTATTTATTTTTAATTTTAAAAAATAAAATAATTACATACCACTTCTATTATATCCACCACCAACTATAAACTAGCTTTCATCAATAGTGAAACTAGCGTGTCTTACCCTAGGATATACTAAATCACCTTGAGTTTGTGGTTGGGACCACTCTATTTGCACCAAGCAAGATTGTTAGACCATTATATGCTCAATGCTAAAATTGTATGGAGAGGGAGGAGAAAAAACCATTCTTGGAAGATCAATGGCCAGACCATAAAAAATTTTCTAGATAGGTAAATATAATTGAAAATTAATCAAAAGTTAGAAGGAATATTGAAATTTTCCTTCCCCTTCATTCCATGGATTATAGGATCTAGGTGATTACAGTAAGCAAAATAAGCATTATGTTTCTAACTTAATAGTTTAGTTAAGGACCCAAACCCAACATATGAAAGAGATCTTTATAAACAATAATACTTGCCAAGCATAAGATGCCAAAAGTGCATGAGTTGTAAATATGTAAAGGAGAGATATTATTCTCACTATCTCAGATTCCTCTGATTCTTCTATCTCGAGTTAATATTGTGTGTCACTAAGCTTCTCAATCTGCCAAAGGAAAAAGGGGGCAATTACTAGACAATTTTACAATTCCTAGAAAAAAAGATATTAAACTCTACTTATATGCAAGAAAGTACCTAAGCAATCCAACAGAAGTTATATTTTTAAGATAGAAGTAAAAACGTTTATAAGAAAAAAGAATTGTAACTATGAGGAATGTTGGAAAGGTTAAGACCTGGGCTAGTTATTTTTAGTCAGTTTAATCATATGATCGAGTTGATTGGAGATTTCTTAGAACGTGTCTCTTAGATTTTGGCTTCCCACCTCACATAGTAAATCTATTATGTTTTGGGTGGCTTTTTCCTCATTATGAATTTTATGGAATGGTAATAAGCTTCCTCCCTTTACACGTAAGAATGTCCTCTATGAGGCTTTTTTTATGACCTTCTAGAGTGACCGTCAATTGAACAATAGCATTTATAAGTTATTACCAATTATGAGAATTGATTAATACTTTATTAAGGGGTTATAAATAATTTAAAGGAATTAGTGTGATTTTAAAAAAAAAATAACAACTATGTTGTATTGTATGTTTATTCAAATATAAATAAAATAATGTTTAATATAAGTTTATTTCAATTTCATCAATGATCTTAAGTTAAAAAGTTAAAAAAAAATATATATATATATATATATATATATATATATATATATATGATTTTATCACATTGCATTTAAAAATTAAATTGCTTATAATAAATATGTACAAGTTTAATGATTATGCATTAATAAGATAAAATAATTTTATATTATCATTCAATCATAATTCATTGTTGGTATGACTTTTAAATTAGTTTGTGATTGAATGATAATATAAAATTACACATTACCTTTTTTCTCAACTGAAATTTGTAAATTGTAATTTTGAAAAAGATATATAGAAAAATTGGTTCAATTTGTAGAATATTTTTATTTTTAAGAATACATATAGAAGCACAAAGATCTCTTTTAATTAACAATGATTAAAAATACTAGAAACACACTTTCTAACACATTTTTTTCTATAAAAAATCTCTATTATTATTGATTGAAATGTGTCAAAAGTCATAACTTTTTGTGTGGATCTCACTCATCATTTTTTTATTTTCAATGAATAAGAGAAAATATGTTAGAAATAGTATGTTACTAACATTGTTCTAATGATTATCTTTTAATCTTTGTATATATTAGCATAACTCACTGAATGAGAATGTTTTAGTAACTATTCTTCAAGGAGAGCATTTTTTCCAACATTCAAGGAAAGTATTTTAAATTTTTTTCTTTTTAAGAGATTTTTTCCTAACCTTTTATTTGTCTCCATCTAAAATATAATTCATATGTTTAAAAATATTTATTTATTATAAATTTCAGTTATAAAAATAATATTTATTATATGCATTATACATATGCTAAAATATCAGTTTTATTAACTTAAATTAACTTTAAAAACACATAACTTATAATGGATTAAAGAGATAAAATATTTCAAATTGAGGAAGAAATAATAAAAATTAATACCTTTTATTAAAAATTCTCACATTGAGGTTTAAATCTAGAACATCATAGATCTATCCAAAACCTTCACCATTAGGCCAAACCTAATGGTTCAAAATAATAAAAATGAATCATTAAGTTTATACACATCCTTATTTTTATACAAATATGATATGATGTGTCAACATTTAAAATGTAAAATTTACAGGCTTACATATGTTTTTGCACTACTACAAAAAAGGCCTACGACGACGGTTATTTTACCCATACGACGACGGTTGTTTGGGTGTCGTTGTTATGCATGTCGTTGAAAATGGACCATTTTTGACGACGGTTCTAAAAAACCGTCGTCGTTTATATTTTTTTAAAAAAAAAACAAATGAAGACAGTTATTTACAAAAAACCGTCATCGTATGTGCGGATACGATGACGGTTTTTTCTTAATAACCGTCATTATTTGTATTTTATTTTCATTTAATTTTTTTTAAATAAAACACAAACGAATACGGTTATTTACAGAAAACCGTCATCGTATGTGCGGATACGATAACGGTTTTTTCTTAATAACCGTCATTGTTTGTATTTTATTTTCATTTAATTTTTTTTAAAATAAAATACAAACGAAGACAGTTATTTACAGAAAACCGTCATCGTATGTGCGGATACGATGACGGTTTTTTCTTAATA